>JASANE010008896.1:0-36116 GCA_030248225.1 Trileptium ribeirensis | reverse complement strand
ATGTATTTATTCATTTCATTTCATGCTCGCGACTCCGGGGACAAGCAAAATTTTTTACGTCCCTACTCAATGATTTTGCGCCACCTATAGATAAAACATTTTACGGTCAAAAATTTTGCGCCCCATATCAAATTTTGCATTTAATATTTTGTATTATATCATACAAAACTATTTTACCAGGCATCAAAGCAGAAATGGGAAAGGATAATGGTACTGAAGGCGCTGAAAGTCGATTTCATCTTTCAGGGTTGTGGATTATTATTTTAAAAAAAAAAGAGCAGTTAGGGGGCACGTGCTCCCACTGATCCCCCTTGATGTGGCTCTGAATGTATCAACAATCAAATAATCAATAATACAGTTTCAACCTAGCGATACCGTAGTGATATAACATGCTTATAAGTTCCATGCGTATAATCCTGCAATCCATGCTCATGATAATACTATCATTTACACATTATGTGACATTAGTAAGAGCTAATCGATAATTTCATTGCGTCTATTACTAACGCAATATAGCTCCTGGTTCTTTAACAGGGTATGTATTTAAAGTATGAGGAATATATCATATTAATTTTTCTAAATTGTTATGCGCTAAGTTTTGGAAACTGTATAAAAGAATGGATGAAACACTTCTCACTTCAGTATTAATATTTGTTTATAAATAACTAATCAACGTTGGTCCTATGGTTTTTCGACAAACACGAGTTTCAACTTCTGATGTGTTAAATTTTATACATTTGATATGAACAGATACGACGGGGCTCTCAAATTTATATCCGATCATGTTCATTAGGTATAATATTACTGAAAGCAAGTACAGATAATTATTTCACACAAAGGCTACGCAGTGTAAAAAGAAGGAGATGCCTGAAGTTGCTATATCTCATTGTTCTGTTCGAACCTTGGTAAGCACTGGTCTTTCTACTTATCATATATTACTTTTTATGCATTAATATGATAGTTCAGTGTGATGCTCTTGAGGATAACACCTTTCTATCATATTAATTAAGAAAGACTACGAAGTTATGTACATTATTAAGTCGGCACTTGTCCTTTAGTTTATAGAGATTCGTAACAGATATTTGTGCAGAATCGAGAGCATGAAGAAACTGCAGTAAAGTCAAGATAAGAATACTTTGTCACTCTGTTTGCTGGGCGATATGACATATATCGCCTTATGGCGAGTTACTTTTTCATTGTGAAACAGTGCTTTAGGAGAAAAATATATATCACATTTGACATATTTCCGAGGTAATAATATTGCACGAGGCCTCCGGCCTCCTGTTATGTATTGCGCAACTGTGGCGGAATGTTAATATTTATAAGTGCTAGTGCTGCAATGGCGATGATTCGCCTCACGATATGTCGTGCAGCAAACAGAGTGACAAGATACTTGTCATCTGCTTTCGATTGTACAGGGAGTGATATGAATTATATCATACAGGGGACACCCTTTGAAGTGGGTGACAACAGAGATAAAATTTGTTCGTTTATGTTTTAAGTCTCACTCACTCACAGTTTTAAGTTTTATTTTGTTCCCTCCCAGTGTAAAAGTGCGACAGTTTCGTTTCAGTGCTACACTTTTATTCAGTTAATTTTTGTCACTGATCACCTTTTGTCTTATAGGTATGTATATCTAATGTGAAGAGAGGCCACGCTGGAGTTTTCATATCAGCAGGGATTACCACCGTACAGGCGTGATTAGCTATAATACTGCATATGGCGTCGAAATTTCAGGCAATGTCATACACAAGATTGTTTTGTGGCAAAGCTTTGACATAGGTGGCAGCTTTCAATATAGTGAAACATTTATGGGTCTAAACCACTTCCAGTTATTTTTGTTTCAGTAACGTGATAGCTAACTATTACTGCTCTCAAAATAAGGAAGCATTTATATATTCGTACGGTTTGCCACTTTCGGCTATTTTTTATATAATACGACCGACCTAACTATTATCGCTGTCATGGTAACGAAATATTTATGTGTCAAGGCCATTTCAAGCATTTTTGTTTCTGTAATGCGACTGTAGCAACCAACGTGTTTTTGAAAAAACGTTCGACTGATCAAAATTTTGGTCATTAATATGAAACTCTAGTCAATATTATGAAGCCTTGGTCATTTTTCACAAAGGCTTAACAGGGCCTTCGAAGACATGTCAACATCCGCTCGAGGATAGTTATCTTAAATCAGGTATATTTTCAAAAATCAATGCGAACCCAATAATTCTCGACAAACCTTTATACTGGAAATTGCCTGCATGGCGCCTGAAGACTCAGCTCCATGTTGGTGTGGCAAACCCGATTCTCCGTTCATTGTCGGATGCTGTACTGGTCGAACACTATGGTTGTACAAGTATAACAGCAGTAGTTTAATTCGATACCCTTCTTCGTAAATATTCTGTGGTATATTGTGTAAAAACTGTACTCCAGCTTTAACGCTTGGTGACCTCAAAACGCTGACAAGAGGCAGTTAAATCAACCATTATTTATTGTCATGGTATGGGTGCAGCGGGTAGCAGAACAACCTTATTTTCGAATTTTCGAATTCGGCTCAGACGGATTTCGTGGCAATTATCAAGGATATGGTGAAAGCATTAGTACTCATTATTACTTGGTTTGGTTCGCGATATAGTGCAGGAATTAATGCGGGAGATTATGACACAGGTAATGGAATTGGTGAGTGAATATTGAAGAAGGAGCGGAAAAATATAATTTGGTGCAGGTGGGATCAGCTAAAAAGGATAATAACGATGTTATAATTGATAACCTAGATTTAGTGCACAAGGTTTTGGTCGACATACCTAGAGTAGCTAAGAACGACGTTATTGAAGTATTTACGGAATTGCCGCATCATAACTGATGGTAAACAGAGAATTACAAAGTTTAAATTTCGAAACTCTTTGTGTAGGGCCCCTTTTTTATGTTGATTTAGGATTGTTCGAAATCGCCATGCGACGTTATCCACTGCTTTTGTCAGAACGAATATGACGTTCACAAAAAAGAAAAAGGATCAGGAGCTGTAGCTTAAACGTCGTTAGAAACAAGGCGACAGAAAATTATTTATCCGAAATATCACAATTGTAGATAAACGGGAAATCCGCGGCGTTCAAGTTATAATATTCCCAGCGCTTAGAACCTAAGTACACCTCACAATGTCAGGCACACTGTCGGCAACAGGGTGTCTTAGACACATCTATGTTTTTATAAAATTTTAAAAGGTGGCTAGCTAGAGGTATTGCCACTTCTTGAAAGTGTCACGCACACCGTGTCTTCTTGCAGTTTTATTAACAGTGTGCGGCATTATTTCATCAACGTTCATATGGCCTAGATACAAATGTCGAGAATTAAAAAAATTCACAGTACAGTTGACTAATGCACCGCAGTACTACAAACTGTGTCCGTTACAGTTAATTCACGCCAGATTGGTGGCTAAGGGTGTGTACAACACTAAAGAAAAAATGTAGTAGCTATAGTTGTTAGGAGTGTGTCATACACCCTCGGTAATTGATTTACAGTATTGATATCACCCTGACTGTCTATTACAGGGGGATAAAAGTGCCAAACGGCGGGGACATTACAATATCAACGCTACATAATTTCGGCTAATTATAAAAATCCGATGTTTCGACTATTCAACGCCCAGGAACTATTATCTAAAACGGACGATTTAAAACAATTTTTCAAATTTAGTACATCTAACATAATTGTAACTGAGACTTGGTTCACTGATGATTGTTTTGTACTTGTGTCGGTTATCATGTTTATAGAGGAGATCGTATTGGTTCTACCCGTAGTTGTGCTTTGTTTGTTACATCTGAAAAGTATATTGTACTGCCTGTTGATTCTTTGTACTGGTATATTGTGACTTGTATTGGAATCAACCAAGTTAAGTCTAATTTTGGTTTACCGTTCAAGGTTATGTGGTGACCGCTCTACCATATGTATTCTGAAGTGTCTGGATTATCTTCTCTCAATGTTTTTAAAAAGGTTGGTTAAAGTAGATCTTTCAAGTTTTGTAAGAGGGGTGGGCGTACATTAACCTAACTAGGTCTTTCCTTCCCCTTAATTGATGCATTTATTTTATTATAATTATTATACTGCTTGTATTGAAATAAATACAACTATTGTGGCGACAAGCGACTCAAATCAATTGGAGCAAGATCAATTGCAGCATTCTCGAAAGTGGCGTGAGAAGTGGTGTATGATTCAGGTAGGTGAATGTTGCAGAAGGTCGATAGAATTGTTCCTCTGTTACCAAATTTTCCAAGCTTTCCACAAATGAAGATGATGAAACCGCGAGTAGAGAGGTGACGACCTACTGCATATTGCAAAAGTTTACGATTATTAGGCTGCAGATATATACATATATAAACATAATTTATAACATGATGATACAGAATGAGATATTAGGTTCAATTAAAAAATCATTTTTAATAGTTTGCATAGCAATGTTGGTATTGAACAATGATCGTTCTTATGGTTACTTAAAATAATTGATGGATGGTTATTTAAAAATCATGTTCAAAAAATCATATGTTTAAGACAAAAACAAACCCCGATTAGGCAACTAGATGTTCAATTCAACTTACCGCTGTCAATATAACGAAACATTTTTGCGTGAAATGAGCAATTTTCAGCGACGAATATTTATGTAATGCGATTGTGATAACAGTTACCGCTGTTTCGATAACAAAACATTCATGTGCCTGAGCAACCTGCAGCAAATGCAATTGTAGAAGTATTTCTTTGCAATATGCGAAATTACGTTTCACATACAAAATTTTTAGGTTTCGTTTATCTGAAAATGTCAAAGACAGCGTGGACTGGAATGGCGGGTGGGATGACTCCGTATTCTGGTGGCTGGGGCCCACCGATACAACGAAATCCCACATATTTGAGGTTTTCCGCTGATTTGGAAACGGTCTAAACAGACTATAAAGAAATTTAGTCAGTCTTTACAGGTATTTCATGAAGTCACAAGAAAATGTTGAAATAGATCTACTTATTAAATGAAAGAAAACCGCCAAAATATACTGCAGAAATGAAACAAAACGGCAGATAGTCGATGAGTGGAAACCTCATTTATTTGGTTATAAGTATTCGTATAAACAAAACCACAAAATAACTTAATACAATTGATGCGTGTGAAATCAAATATAGTTTCAGTAAAAGGCCGTAAATCTAGTTTTCAAAATATGATCACAAAATTTTTTAAAATTTTTACTTGTATTTACTGTCAAGTCATATAAGCAGCTGAAAACAAGCGCTTTCAATTTATACTATGGTGTTGTGCTAAAAGTGTATTTACTTGATAACAGCAGCAATGAAGACATGTAAAAAGTATAACAATGATTTAGATGCATATTAGGTACAAAGCTAAACTTATCTGTGTTGTCTACTTATGCCTGTTCAGAATTTGGAAATATTGAATCACACATGTCAAGCTCATTCAATGATAGCTTTTACTTTGCGATGCATTATTTCACACGACTGTATATATGTACTGTTGAACAGGTGAAAATTCAAAGTTACGCGCTCATGAACATAAATTTGAGACATTGTAGATATAGTGTAAAACTGTGCTAGAACTATGTTGTAAAATTGTTGTAACATGTAACACTGTTCACTCAAATATTTGTACGCACCATTGTTTTAGAACTTTACTGGTTTAAGTAATAGTTGTAGCATAGGCAGTAGTGCGTTCAAAGATTTGTACGCACGGTTTGTGACGAGTTGAAACGAGTGCGATATCACGAGTTCGAACGAGTTACCGTGCGTACAAATCTTTGAACGCACTGCTGCCTATGCTACAATTGACTCGTTATATAGCTAACCGTGCATTCAGACATTTGTATGCACGGCTTTCACTATATAGACTATATTACAATCGTTGCTGCAGTTTACTCGCTCAAGTTCGTGCTATCGCACTCGCTAGAACTCGTCAAAACCGTGGATACAAATTTCTGAATAAACGGCAATTATATTTAATATATATTTAATATATTAAATATATCAATCAGTTTAATATATTAATTATATTTAATATTATACTATGTAATACAACTATTAAATATTTTGGAACATTGAGGTAGAATATCAAAAGTCATCCCACGTTTAAGGGCCGAACGTTATATCTTAAGAAATACAACCTTAGAGGGAGGATTCGGCGGCGTTATCCCCGACTTAGGCTCAGTATGTGGGCTCATATAGGAAGGATAAGGCTTACGCAAAGGCTTAAGATTTGTATGTGGCCCGTATAGGGACAATTTTGCTTATGTTACGGCTGATATTTTGAGCGGCACGGCATTTCACTTCTTCCAAAAATTACTTTGATCTCAGTCAAATCGTACATTATCTCGACATCGTCAGTTTGTACCAATTATGTTTTGTTGAATTAATTGAGCCAGCATAACAAATTTTATAACATCGCTTAAAGACCACCATTTTTGAATGAGAAATGTATTTAATTATCGCAAATCGTGTTGGCAAAAGAACAAATCAAACAGCAGCCAGTATTGCTGCAGGACTGCAATAATGGGCGACTATATCAGGTGCATTTGACACCTAAATACAAATACAGAGAAAATATAAAGTTTTTAATACTCATATACGTATTATATTCACAGAATACGAATGATTTTTGGCCCACATAAGAGCTAAGTGTACAGTGCTCTCGTTCACAGGATACATATTTCGGCCAACTCGATACAGCATGTGGGCAGTGGACTAGTCGGAGTCAGTGACATTGTAAGTATTGTACATTATTTCTGGTAACAATCGATCTGGTCAAGGTATTACGATATCTTCTTGAGAATTTTTCAATAATTTTTATGCTATAGACTTAGCGTTGAACAATATTATTTATATATTATTTGTATTATTTGTATTAACAATATTATTTGTATATTATTTGGAGAGATTTTGGCCAGCTCAACCAGCCATACGTTTAAATATCGACGGTTGATCAGTTTGTCTATTTGGCCGCAATGCCGAGTTCTGTCATTAAGAACCACAGCCATGCAACTATGTTATTATTTGTCAGAGCAGCTGTTTTTGAGCAATGAGTTAAAAAGTTAGTATAGAAAATAACTCGAAAAACTGTATTGTAATTTTCCGCTTTCTCCAAGTAGCCAAAGAACTTATAATATTATTTACACTGTTAAATAAAAGCTTTAGTTTCATTTTGAAGCCTGAAATAAACATATACTTATACACTTCGAATGCTTCAAGGTGCTCAAAATGGTATATTTTGATCCACCTAGAATTGGTTATATGTTTAACGGGTTTCTCGATACGATAAAAACAATAGTACTTATGTTGTGTTTACACCTGCACCAGACGATAAAGGCTTCAAACTTCAAAACTGGTCCTTAAAACCAATTTGTTAAAATTTGTAATTGTTTAATTTCTAAATTTTTTATATTTTTTTACTATGGGATGGAAAAGTAAAGCTTCAGTACAGCTGATTTTAGAATAAAAGCTGAATGGTTCCAATGTGTAGCCGCTAAAATATTACCTATATGAAACTTTGAAGGTGGCTGATGAACCTCAGCTAGTTACATAAGAATACGCAAACTTACACTATATTTGAGTTTTATTTCGGCGCTTGCTGGGTCAATAAGGCAGTTGTGCGGGTTTTCGCGTTATACAAAGTAGCTACAGCGACGGCTTAAATATATTCCATTGCAGAGTTCAATGGCTACAGGGAGGATGGGAGATCCTCTTGATATGCGAGCCGCTAGTAAACTAGATTCTGTGCCGAGACCGCTGTATTGGTAGCACTAATCTAACTTTACTTAGTAAAAATTATTTTAATACTTCTATGCGAACGTAACGAATCCGTCGGTTTTATCAATGTTGTCCAATCAATGACATCATTATCCTACATCATGTACCCAACATAATGGCTAATGATTATGCACCGTGAACAGATGGATCAAATCGGATTGGCTTTTAATTGGTTATATATATTCTGTAATATCAAAATGGATCTTCTAGATTATACGCCTCCCGCCCGAAAATTATTAATTTTGAACCGACTCAGTTAATTTTGGCACCACTAGTAAAAAACCATTACTACCACATTTTTATGACAAAATGTTTTTTCGAGTTCTATGTATCATTCGATGAGTTTGATGGAATAATGTCAAAATTAGCTGAATTCTTGGGTTCACAGGTTGAAGAATACTTGCGATATTATTTAGATAACCATAGAGATACGGTGGGGGCGGGAAAATAGACATACCGAGACCCAAAGATCAGGCAGCACACACATATCTACATATTGTATACATAATCATATATCCATATATGCCTATGTCAGGTCCACTCGGGACCATAGTCACCAGCCGAACCTAGCGTAAGTATTGGCTGTTAATTGAATGTTCACCTATTTGTCCCCAGGATAGCTCGTGAAATCCTCCAGCGATTGGCGATGTCTTGGGCTCGTTCAAGAGCCCTAAAAATTCTCTACCGATAAGTACTCGGGGCATTCCCGGTAAATCTGAACCGTTGGACGGTTACGGGCCGATAAACAGGCCCGAGGTCCGTTATTTCCGAGTAATCGGAAACTACCGTAACCCATTCGTTTCAGCTTACTTTTGTGACCATTAAGCTATGGTTTGCTCAAACCAGGTAAACTTGATGGTCCTGATTCTGATCACTTCCCTTCCCCTTAGATTGTCAAAGGCCTCCTATTCCCGGACGGTCTGAATTCTGAAACTTCAATAGGGGCTAGTGGTTGAGTTCCGTTCGAGTTGTCGGTCCTGGCTAATCAAGCACTCTCCTGAGTTCCTTGCCTTTCTGAGTTTGTACAGCTACCTAAATTGAATTTCCGCTGGGCTCACATGAGCCTATCCCAATATACAATTATACAAGAAATCATGCATTGTCAAATCTATATCAATGACGAACCATAGCAATGACAAAAATCATATTGGTAATAAGAATATCAATGGCAATAAACAAAGTAGTTATCCATGGCCATGGCACCATGCAGTCCATGAAAGTTTTGTTCCCGTAAACGGTGCCTGGTACGATTTAAGGTACATTTGACCAGTTCCAATGCCGAAATCACATGAAAGACGCGTAACGGGCCGGAACGGGCCTGTTACATCTATACAAAAGTAAATTTCTATAAGAACTACGTTTGTCTTCGGGTAAAACATTTGCTTAAAAATACACGTTTGTGTTCACGAACAACATTTGCTTAAGAGTATACGTTTGTGTTCGCAAACAAATTTTATTTTTTATAGATTTGCGTTCACGAGCAAGTTTAAGAATTCTTGATTTCAAATGTTGAACAACATGTTTAAAATAGTTTCCATCGTTGAGTTATTGCACCCCATGTGTCGAGCAATGCCTCTCTGTAACACTGTTCGCGAGCAAAACACACGAATTTAAAACTAACAAAATTGTTCTCAACAATTTGTGGATTTCATTAACCAATTTGTGAACCCAAAATTACCCATTTTAAATCACCTTACTGCTGTTATTAAATGGCTTTTACTACATTATGCAATCACAAATAAGCGTTATTTTATAACTGCAGAGATAAGTATAAATTGCTAATAAAAGTAATTTTGCATTTCTGAAGTGAATGAACTGCTCACGTGAATTGTCAAACATTTAAAACAAAATGCATAGCAATATAAAGCAAGTTTTCTTACGATCCGATTGAAGCAACATACATCCAAACATGCTTCTGGTTACCCATCTCATGATCCATTCTTATGGAGTCTACAAGTACATACATCTCTCATACAACGTTCTGGTCACATCTCCCATGACACAAACAAAAGTAGCCTACAGCTGCTGCGTTATAAAAAGGCCTGTAAGCCTCATTAAACAAAAACAAATATAATCACCTTGGAAACAGCTACATCGAGGTAACTAAAACGTTACGCCAATGCGAGTGTTTCAAGGCATATATAACAGGCTGCGGTGGTAGCTACAAAGATATTATCAGACCTCATATGGAAAGCTATAAAAACTCAAATTGTATATATAGCTATACATAAATTGAACAGTGTTTAGCTAAACTAAAATATACTCTGACCACCTTTTTAAGAGAAATTAAATATGTATTTTGTACTATCTGCTAAAATATCTGTTGATTATAATAATTCCAAAGAAAATATTCCGGCTTGAAACAGAATACGCACTATGTGATATCTCAGTAAACTATACTCCATGCGTGTCGCAGCAAAAATGTGAAGATCACGAAAATTGTTTACGATTTGTAAATTGCTGGTCAATTCCAGGTTGACAATCGACAGTACACGAAATAGTGTCATCTATAACGCAGTGCTCAACTTTATCACTCAATTATGCATATGTAAATCATCCTTTTGTATATTCTTATCCAGCCCTCTTTCGTAACTCGTCTCCTTGCTAAATAATTCAACTTGACCGGCCATACCATACGATACCCCTTTCAAAAATTCCTTCATTACTCAACAATACATTTGCGCATCAACATTAGCGCATTGTTACCAATACCTCTTTGGTGACCCGTTTATTTATTAGCGAATTCAGTATACCTGGTGATATCATGTAATACAAAATATATCCTTAACATGATATGCTAGATTTATCACTACGTGACCTGTTTGTAATTCCGCGTTGGCATATTTTTTCCAAGACAGTTTCGCTATTTTTTAGTATTTTTGTGGTTGTCATATAATGCAGGGTTCATTATTAAAGATAGAGAGAGTGATTAGAGAGAGAGAGAGAGTGAGAGTGATTATTAGCGAGAGTGCTATTTTTATTTCCCAATTATCTGTTTGTATGGCCGTTTTCGCTTATCCTTATCCAGGGTCTTTCTGTGATACATCCATGAATTCAATATGGCTCAGGTTATCATGTAGTCATGAGTCTGTTTAGTAAAATGCAGAGCTGGGTCTATCATTCAACTACCCAGTTATATGTCCGCGTTCGTAGAACTCTATCCAAGAATCCACAGCAATACACTTACAACACTTATTTTTCTACAGTTGATCTTGGTATAATTTCTCTCTTGCCAAGTTATATATAATTAATCCCATGAACAAGTAAAGTACACACTGTGTATTCAGGGTACATTTAGGCCGAAATTATTTTTGAAATTCTGCCAAAATATTTTAATGCTTGTCCGGGATTTCGTCATGAAAAAGAAATCTAATCTCGAATCGCGATACGTAATATTAAATTGATTTTGAACTGCTACAAGTGCGCAACGTATTTCATCAGAATACATTCCTATGTCGCAGCAAATGAGGCTTTCCACTTCAAAATAATCAGTAAGCACCTAGGTCGTCGAATTCCCAATTGCCGTAAAAATTGTTGGTATTTAATGATAAGTGAAAAAAGGGAGAAACAAAAAAGAAAAATAACGAGAAAACCAGGAACAGAATCTCCATGCCTAGCTATGTAATAAAGAGGCATTATAGCGGTCACCACAGGGTTATAGTGCAGAAACGACCAGAAATTTAGCAAAAGTATTATGAATATAGTTTCATACAAGCTTATATCGTGAGCAATGTTGTCTGCGTACAAAAAACTAAATGTTTTTATCACACATTACAAAGTGCATCAAACCAGTGACAATATTGGACCAGCAGCAGCAAGATTGACATCAGTTGGAGAATATGTGATGATAAAATGCTCACAACGTTCCGCGAAACTTAAGTAATGATAAATTGGTGGCGGTACAAAGATGTGCTAATATTGTTTTATTTTTACAGGTAAAAATTTTGGCACCACGGCCAAAACATCCAGGACAGCTTGGCTACAAATCTCAGGCCACAGGTAAGTTTGGCAGCTGTTCATTGTAAGAAGTGCCGTAAAGCGAGCGAACAACACATGCACAACTGTGTAGCACATTATAAATGCTTTGCAATGTATATGGGGCTCATTTAACCTCATTGTATACGACAAGATTAATTTGCCGAAACCCCAAACTTTAATTTTTCTAGGCTCAAATTAATGTGCAATTTCCGCAACGGCGAGCAGTTAACATCAGACCGAATCGGGTTCTGATACTTTGGTATCTGATGGCATAAGATATTTTACAACTTTATAAGCAATGAATGCCTCATTTAAGAGGTCTTAATAATATATTTATGGGAAAAATGTACACCTTCCTGAAAAACCACCGCCGTTAATATTAATGCTAAAAATATAGGGTTATATAACTATTAAGTCAGTGTTTAGGATCAGATTGTGGTTTTCTGACAGATAATAGTCTAAATCAAATCAAAATGGTGAACAATTATTAATAAGTGTGCTAGATTACATATTTATAATTGTGAAGGTCATGGTAATACAGAAATGGTATTCGTAAAATGAATCGCACTGACACAAATATTTTAAACACCTCAACAATTTCTATATTTACCGAATGTGTGGAATAAAATTATAAAGGTTAATCCTTTCTTGCCCACTAGGTCCAAATGGACGCAACGTGCATTGTGAATGGTTGGGTTTACTGAGTTTGTCGCGTGCTGCATGTTCGCACGTTCGCGATTATTCGAACGCGCGTTGTTATGTTCCTTTAAGGAAACGAACAGCAGCTTCCAGATAGCTCACATGTTAGTGTACGCCTTTTCGATTTTTATCCAGTTTCCATCTCTGGCACAAGCTTGAGTTTGTGAACTATTGCACGACACAAATTAGTTTAGGCACAAATGGTTTAATAATGACTGAACGCATGAAAATGGGATAATATAACAAAAAATGGTGAGATATAGATGTAAAAGGACTAACTGGCTTTTGATTAGCAATATTTACATAAGGAAATTCAATTTGATAATCTTTAAACATTTAGTTTTACACATATTATACACCGACAAGATTTTGTTAATCGAAGGATGGTTTGAATTTTGATTTGCTTCGTAGATTAAAGCGTATTTCATTAAATCTTGAACGAACTTATGCCGCAAAGACAGAAGGATGCTGGTTTTTGGCTCCGAGATTTATACACTAGCGACAATATTATATTTAGCTCTTGTTGGGTTTATTTGGGAACTTTTAGTCGTTGTAGCGTACCACAAATTCGTTAACCCCGCTACGCAATATACAAAAAAATGTCTAGAAATCAAAATTACATTAGGTGTTACACACGGTCTAAACAAAATTTGATTGAGTAAAAAATATAACTGACTTGAACAAACACAAGCTATAATTTTTTTAACATCGACAAAAAGAATTTATAGGTCAGTCTACCAGCCCTATAATTATTATATGCATAGGCATGGATAGGGGTAGAGGACGCCATCACCATAATGGTAGGAACCCTCGCCCCTCCACGCCAAAGCTACCTTCATCCCGCAAAACTTTCCATATTTTAATACCTAAGCTTAAACCATGTCATAATTTCCCACAAACAAAGTCATATAACACAGCCATATCGACCTGTATGTTAAAGAACGCTGAACAACAAGGTAGAAAATACCGACCGTAACTAGAAATTAAACTCTTAGGATTACTTTGAGTTGCAGATCAAATCTTAAAAGCTCAAACATAACGAAAGGAAATAAAACGGAATTGTACGGACACATAAATGTAAAGTCTTGACCTGAGTTTTTCTAGAACAACAACAACTCTCAGTTATAACAATAGGAGGTTTATTTTCTAGCGTTGCCATGACATAATGCTGCGCTACATATATATTATAATACTGTTGCCATCACATGCGCATAGCATAGTAGCTGCGATAAGCAGTGATAGTGTATGACTCTTAGCGAATGAGAGCGCCCAACAATGGTTATACCTTTATCTTCTCACGAAAGTTATAGCTCTTACTTGTGCAAACTGGGATGTAATGTGATTTGTCATTCGACCGAAACTGGCGATATAAATGGATTTATCTATTTTATTATTTTAGACTTTTTATTTCTAGATAACTGGAACGGAGCGAGTGTAGCTAACATTTTGCGTAACAATTCTTATTGCGTGTCTGCTGGGCGCATAACACTTGACCAAAACGCTAGATTTTCGCAAGTTTTGATCCGGTGTTGCTGTGGAATGTAGTTGTGCACCTAGCTTTGTATTTGCGTTGCTTCCCTGCTTTCCTATTTAAATTATCACAAAACCCATACTTATTTGAGATCTTTTGAGTTTGTCCATTTGAGGTCAAGCAACATTTCGGGTTTGTAACTAGAGTCTCGGATAAAAAATGGCGATCAAAGGTGGTCATAGGAATGTGTCCATAGCGTAGAGGTCAAAGATTCACACAATTCACTATAAATCTTTTTTGTCTGTCTTCTGGTCATAACTTTTCCGCAGAACGCTAGATTTTCATCCGGTGTGTTGTGGAAGGTAGTTATGCACCTACATTTGGGTTTGCGCTTCTGTGCTGTTTTCCTACCTAAATGCTCACAAACCCTACACGAATTTGAGACCTTTTGAGCTTGTCCATTTGAGGTTCACCCGACATTTTAGGTTTTAACTCGAGGCCCGGATAAAAAATGGCGACCACAGGCGTTACCTGTAAAACTGCTATAATATATAGCAAGTCATTCTAAGTACTACATACATTAATTTATATATGATGGTGACAAGCATTTTTGGGGTAGCAACATGTCCCATAATCACTGTATTTTGATCATCCATCGTTAGCGTGCTAAGACCTCTTTCGTTAAAAAAGCAAAAAATTGTTCCAAGGAAAGTATAGGGTGGACAAATTTTAAGCGACTTAAGACTGAAAATTTCCAAACAAAACGTATTAAAAATACAAACTGATCCGTGCCAGACATTGTATAATAATTTTAGGTATTCCTAAATATTTCTCGATTTCCTTAATATTACGTACTATATTCCTTAACGTTAAAGAATATATTTCTTTAATATTCAGTACTGTATTCCCTAACATTGAGGAAAATATTTCATAATTTTAAAATATCTACTCCTTAAGATCAAGGAATATATTCCTTAATATTCATTACCAAATCATTTTCATATTGTCGAACTGCATAAGAATAGGAATTTATATTTATTAAAAGGAAAATTTACTTTTATTTGAAAAATCTTATACTGAATACGAAGGAACATCCATGTCTTAATGTTAAAGAATATTTTCCATTACAGGGTTTTAGGGAAATTTAGTGCTTAATATTAAGGTAAGTAAGCATTACTATTCACCACCAAGTTTAACAGTGTGTATTTGCGTGATAGTCATTAAGTAAACCAAATGCTAGCTATGGCCTACAACGTGGATTCTGCAAATTATTGTCTAGTAAGTAATCATTACTATTCACCACCAAGATTAACAGTGTGTATTTGCGTGATAGTCATTAAGTAAACCGAATGCTAGCTATGGCCTACAACGTGGATTCTGCAAATTATTGTCTTAAAATATTTGAGAATTATAAAATTCGAGTATTTTCGTATATCTAATCACTTCAGCAAGATTTATAAGGCCCCACAGTTTTGTAATTAGATTAAAATGGGTGTCGATAGCCATTATTGCATAGTCAAAGTATTATTATTATTATATCTGTGACTTTAAAGATCGGCATTTAGAACCATGCAATAGTAATTAAGCTTAGATTAGCCGCACTAGTACCATTTTATTTCGTTGTGCGTGTATCTAGTATATATGGAATCGTATAAAACAATTAGCAATAACTTCAATTCTTAAAAATGGGAATTTACAGTTATTGAAACCCGTAGTTAATATTTTGCTGGCAGCCATTGTGCATACATGCTCATAGAGGATAAGATGAATCATATCCAATGGGGACCTCGCCGATCCCTCCTCGGAGGTCGCCTAATTCTCGTGCCCCTGACGCACCGCACCACTCCCTTCCCCCGCCTCCTCTTCCGCGCCAAATGGGGCCAAAAATAGGCACAAATGATCGAAACTGGCGAAATCGAGATTAATTGGGGAAATTGGCAAAAGTAAGAAGAAAATTGGTAAAATGAAGCACAAAAAATTTCAAAATTTGAGTTCTAAAATATTTCAAAAATTTATCCTCTCCAACGATCCACTCACGCGGACACCCCGATGCTTCTAGCCGCGATGCCCTTCCGTCGCACCTGGTATCCCTATCTGGGAATTCGGACCTCGCTTATGTATGCCGTTGTGTCATTAATGACAAAATGGATAATTTTGATTTACGATCAGTGTTGTTTTTTAAGATATTTGTCTCTCAGAGTTGGAATGTCTAAATATTCAGATGTAATTTCGTTTGCAAACCTTCAATATATAGTTCCAACAGGAACGCCACGTCGCCACGCATTGAGATAGATTTCCAGGGAATACTGAACACTGTTGGTACTTGATTCTACACAATTTTAGTTCGTAAAAGCCTGTAAAATATATACGTAACGAACCGCTGAAATGTGTTTGCTAGTAAGCGGTCCTTTCTACCGCTTTGTGCAAAAGCACATACAGCAAAGGCTAAATGCTACGTATCGAATATCATAAATTTATTTTTACCTAACAGACTAAAGTTTAATTGGTTATCTTGTAACCCATTTATGCCCACCGTCTCCAAATAAACCCGACGCCACTGTGTTGTGTTTTGTTAAAGGACTTGGTCGCGTGATGTGTGCTCGTAAGTACATTGTTACTCGCTCGCTTTACGATGTTCCTCAAAGAATCGAACAACAGCTCCAAACTGCTCAACGGTTTGGGTACGCTGCTTATCATCTTACACTCCGTGTTCAATCAACGGCGCCGGACTGTGCTTGAACAAACACAAATATTGCACATTACCGTTATTAAACCGGGTATGAAAGTCAATAGTATTTTCAGACATATACAGCAATAAAACGTTCCTAAATCAAATGCATTTTCGTTTCCAATATTAGACATTCGAAATTAGCAGTCTTCAAATTTAATGAATTTTTATAAATGTGGACGCTCAGTATTAGTTTGTAAAATATATATTTCATGTTATTGGAATACTTTGGCAACATTTATAAACTAGCTTAAACCTAAAACCGTAAAAAATCAAATCATTTTTGCACCAGATGACCAGTTTTACTTTTCTCGAGTGATAATACCACAGTTAATGTCAATAATTATCTATTTGTAATAGGTGAAACACAGAGTTACTGCATGCTTCCAAGTATGACTCATTTGCAGCCACATCGCTTGGCAACCGATAAACACAGTGCATTTATGCTACTTCAATTAAGAATGAAACTTATTTGTATATGTCTGGAGCTATAAATTGCTCAAAAGGGCAATAATTGAAGAATCTTTTGGAACAAAAAAGTTGACATTTTCTCAAGTTAATTAGCCACTAATTATCTAGCTTGGATCATGTTTGTGAGAAATGGATGATCTTTTTGGCCATTCAAGGTAGATAATTTTTTACGTCCGGCATCTGCCAAATTCGATTAAAATGATGAATTTTCTCAAGTTAATTAGCCACTAATTATCTAGCTTGGACCATGTTTGTGAAAATGAATGATCTTTTTGGCCATTCAAGGTAGATAATTTTTTACGTCCGGCATCTGCCGTTTTTAATATTTAAATTTGATTAAAATGATGAATTTTCTCAAGTTAATTAGCCACTAATTATCTAGCTTGGACCATGTTTGTGAGAAATGCATGATCTTTTTGGCCATTCAAGGTAGATAATTTTTTACGTCCGGCATCTGCCGTTTTTAATATTTAAATTTGATTAAAATGATGAATTTTCTCAAGTTAATTAGCCACTCATTCTCAAGTTAATTAGCCACTAATTATCTAGCTTGGACCATGTTTGTGAGAAATGCCTAATCTTTTTGGCCATTCAAGGTAGATAATTTTAAGTCCGGCATCTGCCGTTTTTAATATTTAAATTTGATTAAAATGATGAATTTTCTCAAGTTAATTAGCCACTAATTATCTAGCTTGGACCATGTTTGTGAGAAATGCATGATCTTTTTGGCCATTCCAGGTAAATAATTTTTTAAGTCCGGCATCTGCCGTTTTTAATATTTAAATTTTATTAAAATGATGAATTTTTCAAGTTAATTAACCACTAATTATCTAGCTTGGACCATGTTTGTGAGAAATGCATGATCTTTTTGGCCGTTCATGGTAGATAATTTTTTAAGTCCGGCATCTGCGGTTTTTAATATTTAAATTTGATTAAAATTATGAATTTTCTCAAGTTAATTAGCCACTAATTATCTAGCTTGGACCATGTTTGTAGAAATGCATGATCTTTTTGGCCATTCAAGGTAGATAATTTTTTACGTCCGGCATCTGCCGTTTTTAATATTTAAATTTGATTAAAATGATGAATTTTCTCAAGTTAATTAGCCACTAATTATCTAGCTTGGACCATGTTTGTGAGAAATGCATGATCTTTTTGGCCATTCAAGGTAGATAATTTTTTTACGTCCGGCATCTGCCGTTTTTAATATTTAAATTTGATTAAAATGATGAATTTTCTCAAGTTAATTAGCCACTCATTCTCAAGTTAATTAGCCACTAATTATCTAGCTTGGACCATGTTTGTGAGAAATGCCTAATCTTTTTGGCCATTCCAGGTAAATAATTTTTTAAGTCCGACATCTGCCGTTTTTAATATTTAAATTTGATTAAAATGATGAATTTTCTCAAGTTAATTAGCCACTAATTATCTAGCTTGGACCATGTTTGTGAGAAATGCATGATCTTTTTGGCCATTCAAGGTAGATAATTTTTTACGTCCGGCATCTGCCGTTTTTAATATTTAAATTTGATTAAAATGATGAATTTTTTCAAGTTAATTAGCCACTAATTATCTAGCTTGGACCATGTTTGTGAGAAATGCATGATCTTTTTGGCCATTCAAGGTAGATAATTTTTTAAGTCCGGCATCTGCCGTTTTTAATATTTAAATTTGATTAAAATGATGAATTTTTTCAAGTTAATTAGCCACTAATTATCTAGCTTGGACCATGTTTGTGAGAAATGCATGATCTTTTTGGCCATTCAAGGTAGATAATTTTTTACGTCCGGCATCTGCCAAATTCGATTAAAATGATGAATTTTCTCAAGTTAATTAGCCACTAATTATCTAGCTTGGACCATGTTTGTGAAAATGAATGATCTTTTTGGCCATTCAAGGTAGATAATTTTTTACGTCCGGCATCTGCCGTTTTTAATATTTAAATTTGATTAAAATGATGAATTTTCTCAAGTTAATTAGCCACTAATTATCTAGCTTGGACCATGTTTGTGAGAAATGCATGATCTTTTTGGCCATTCAAGGTAGATAATTTTTTACGTCCGGCATCTGCCGTTTTTAATATTTAAATTTGATTAAAATGATGAATTTTCTCAAGTTAATTAGCCACTCATTCTCAAGTTAATTAGCCACTAATTATCTTGCTTGGACCATGTTTGTGAGAAATGCCTAATCTTTTTTGCCATTCAAGGTAGATAATTTTAAGTCCGGCATCTGCCGTTTTTAATATTTAAATTTGATTAAAATGATGAATTTTCTCAAGTTAATTAGCCACTAATTATCTAGCTTGGACCATGTTTGTGAGAAATGCATGATCTTTTTGGCCATTCCAGGTAAATAATTTTTTAAGTCCGGCATCTGCCGTTTTTAATATTTAAATTTTATTAAAATGATGAATTTTTTCAAGTTAATTAACCACTAATTATCTAGCTTGGACCATGTTTGTGAGAAATGCATGATCTTTTTGGCCGTTCATGGTAGATAATTTTTTAAGTCCGGCATCTGCCGTTTTTAATATTTAAATTTGATTAAAATGATGAATTTTCTCAAGTTAATTAGCCACTAATTATCTAGCTTGGACCATGTTTGTGAGAAATGCATGATCTTTTTGGCCATTCCAGGTAAATAATTTTTTAAGTCCGGCATCTGCCGTTTTTAATATTTAAATTTGAATAAAATGATGAACTTAAGGAAATTTTTAAAGTTTTATAGGATCGACAATATTTCAATTTCTATTCGGTTTTCGAATATTTCAGAATTTTATATTTAACTTTGCGACTGAGGAGAGCAATTCAGTTCTATGTTGAAATAAGTGATCTTTTTCCCTGGTGTCCTAAGCTGAACTATAATGTGCAAAACATATTTTATTATTAACGTTTCGATGACAGGGAAAACATAAAAAACAAATTAGGCTGCAGAGTATATCGCTAAAATAATTTTCTACCAGGACAATTCGTTTGAAAATTAGGACCGTAGGCAGTTTCCAACCGTATCAAATGATTCTATTTAACGATTAGCTGTGCGCATAGAAGATGCAATTTTCGATTTGCATCTGGATCATCCGCACTTTAGCTTAACTGCTATACAGTTAACACTGAACGCACAAATTTCTTTTAAAAATGAACATTTGTAATACACATTCACACATAGCCATGACTTTGAAACAAATTATCCCACACAGCTGGTCTTCGTTATCGTCTCAGAAAAGTTTTTGGATTCCGTTTACATACTAAGGTATACACAAAGCGTCACCAGCGAGGGTAGCAAATATGTTCCAAACACTGTGAAGTGGTGTTGGGACATGTTCCACAACAACCCCTTACCATCAAAAAATTGCGAAGTAGGGCAAGCTTATATGTTTATACAGAAATTCGTCTGATTCCCCACCTCCACAAATCTGCCTAGTTGGTCAATCACTTATGTCTGCAAACGGATATGTGCGTCGACTCCCAAACTTCCTGCCAAGTTGGTTGATCATGTTTGTATATAAATATATAAATTATTGGTTTCCAGCACGCACATAACCGTATTATGCTTGTAAGATGGTACCCTATCTTGTCCCTCGCTCAGATTTTTTTCGATCGTACTGCGCCCGTCCCCGCCTGCCCCCTTGCCAAGTGGGGGGGCGGAGGGCTGTGGGGGGGGCGGGGTGTTGTGCGTGGGGGGGAACGTGATGGATATCTGGTTGGGGTGTGCGTTGGTTTTGGGGCTGCTTGGCGGGGAGGGGACGGGGGCGCCGGGCGCAGAGGGAGGGAGCTTGACGGTAATTTGCATGAGTAAACTTAAGCTGTGCCGCCTACCATCCTCTTTTGACATTATGTACAAAATGTTGTTAGAGAACAAACTAATAGTTACAATAGCCTAACGCCATTTCCATACTTTTACGTTCGGCGAACGCTTAGTATCTAATTACAAAAACGTTTAAGTTACGTTAGCTAACACAATGCACCTTTTTACACTTTCACCATAACTGCGTTCCGAAACGCTAAATTAGGTTACTTGAATTTTAAATTTTTCGTTATGCAAACACAATTCTTGATATTCTTAACGGTCTGGTTGGCGAACAATTCTATGGTGTATACAATTCTATGAATATTGTGTGCGAACAGGCCGACCTTTCTTATGCAAAAAATTGTACGCGAACATAAAGTACTGTTGACATCAAACGGTTCGCGAACACACACATATGTTCTAACCCTACGTTAACCCTTTCATGCCCGAATTAGTTTGTGTATCGTGCAATGTTTGACAAACTCTAGCCTGCGCCTGGGATCGAACCCCAAACGTGCGGGTGAAACTAGTGTACATAAACCACTGAGATATCTGAGAGCTGTTGCTCGGTTCCTTAAGGAACCTCACAATGCGAGCGAATAACAACGCATGTTCGAACGTACGATATACTAAAAACTCAGTAAACACATCGAGTCGCAATGTGCGTTGGGCCCATTTGGACCTTGTGGGCATGAGAGGATTAATACTAAAAAGAATATTAACTATGCGTTTATTGTTTGCGAACGTGTGTCCATAAATAAAATATGTTAAAATAATAATGTGAAAAATCTTAATGAAATTTTAACTGGAAATCCGGGAGCCGAATACAGTATATCGTTAAATCCGTATGTTTTGTTCGCGAACATGACATCGTTCGACCATCGACGTGCAAGAGTATTTTGGTGAAAATTACAAGTCAACGCTTTAATATTAACATTTCCTAGTTAAAGGTGTTCGCGAACGTCACAAATTTTTTGATCGATAAATAGGTGCGTTTGCCTTTACACATAAAAACCTGTTCGCGAACATTGATGTGGTGATATAATACGGGGTAGCGAACACTGATCCCATACTTCAATTAAATTAATCACGAGTAAAATCTCGAAAATATCAAGAGTAATGCAAAGAAAAATGTTTACGCATGAAACCCAAGACGTTCGCGAACATCATATTCGTACGTTCATTGTTTTAATACTTGTTTTTTCAGCATATATATTAAACTGAAGACGTTCGCGAACATCATATATGAACGTTCCATGTCTATATACTGGTATCACAGTTCAGTCAAAATAGCCATTGCCAAAATTTGCACTTTTGTTATAATGCATATGGAGTGAGCGAACGTGTTGCATATATCTATATGTATTGCAATATCTTGTTCGCGAACCAAATTATGAAACTCAAAAGTAGCGCGTTTACGTTCACTAACAAAATCACAAATTCAGAACTTTAAACTCCAAATGGCCAGTAAGATGTTCGGTAACATTTTTGAAGTAATCAATAAACGGGCAATTTGTTGTTCGTTAACGTTTTGGAACGGTTGACCAAAAGCCATTATTTCTGTTCTCAGAGGATTTTACCGATTGCTTGTACACCGAACAAGCTATTGCCAATCGCTAATTTCAAAATAGGATGGTAGGCGACGCAGGTTAAGTTTACTCATGCAGGGTGTCCGTTGGCTTGTCGTGTGGCACACTTGTTGACAATATAGGTATATCCCTGAGAAAGCCTCATGTTTTTAATAAATTTTTTCAAAGTTACACGTATTACAACTTCTCGACAGTGTCTACTGGCAGTTTCATTGACAGTGTTCAGAATTATTTGAGCAATGTTCATATGGGCTAGATACAAGTATCGCAAATTTAGAAAAAAACTGCACAGGATAGTTGACTAATAAACCGCATTAGCTACAGACGGTGTCCGTTATAGTTAATTCGCGCCAAATTGGTAGCTAAAGGTGTGTGCGACACTGTCAAGGAAAAATATAGTAGCTAGGGGTGTGTGGTATACCCTCGGCATTTGATTTCAATATAGGTGTCACCCTGATTGTCTATACGGTAGGGTTCCGACTACATGGGGTCAAAAGTTCCAAAAGCGGGAACATTATAACGTGAACGCCGCATTATGCAAAGATTCTACTGTAAATTGGAACAATAGTCACCTAGTTAATGAGAACTGAGGTATGCTTTAGGTCCAAGGTTCCATGAGAGTAGCAGCGGGCCCTCGGAATGGGTCAGCCTTCAGCCTGCCTAACGGTGAGGAGTCAGCCAGTACAGGGGGAAGGAAGAGTAGTTGCGTATTCGGCGCCTATGGTTTCTGCGCCAGCGGCACTATCAGGGATGGAGAGGAGAAATGTCGGTGCTTGGAGTCTAGGGGGTTTGGACGCCTCAGGAGGATAGCCCTTCTACGACCTTTTATGGTTTTGTTTAACTTTTAATTCATTTCTACATACACATTGGTGATCATACTGTACGTTATAACCTTTAATATAGGCATTGCACATTACATGTTTTACAACTTCATCGGGTTGAAATTGCTTTCTATGTATATACTAGTGTTTGGTATTCGTCTTACTCTTAAGGAATGAATATCAAAAGTAACGAAGCGTCGTAACATATCGATCAAACGTAACATCAAATGTGAATTATGAAATTATCCAGTTTCTGGTGTCCTATAACGTAGTCGGCACCTGCACGCCAAGGCAAAATCTTCTTATCACACGGCTAGATATGTTACGACAGTACTGCAACTTTTCACGAGTTATACGAACGCTCGTGGAAACATGAATGTTCATGCCTGTTCTTATTAAGTCTGTTGTTATATTGGCAATTGGCTGCGGCTGACATGTTAGCAATTTTGAGCTTAAGAAAACATGATTAAAAATTTGACTGAAATCTGTGTCTACTAGAATGCGCACTGTGCACCACAACTTGAGGCATCTTGTTATTGTCTCACTTATTATATTACAATGCTGTCATCAGGCAAAAAAGCGAATCGATTTCTGCGACAGGACTTCATTGGCGCAAATCCGCCTTTAACATTGGGAAGGAGCAATACATTTTTGAGGGGAGTGAGCAATAGTATTTTGTTACATTACACATGTAGAATAGATGTGATTTTTTGTGGAAATATTGGGGGCGCCCCCCTCCCGGGATTTGAACCTTTGGTCACATGAGATATGACACACGACTGCGGTTACCATCAACCCTTGTTTAACTTTTTCAGTGGGGTTGTTTCTCACTAATTAAAAAACCAACCACATTCCAGTGGGAAGCAGCAGCATATATAGCTTGGATAGAATGTTACCTATATAATTTTGACGATTGCTTTGGTAATTAATTTGAGACATTGCTGTGGAAATATATGGCAAAGGGGAACTACTGTTCTTGTCTTCGAACATTTCCAGTGGAGTTCTTTATGTTTATGTTTTTCTTACGAAGTAAAAAATTTGAGACATTGGTCTGGAAAAATATGGCAGAGGGAAAGTAGTGTTATTGTCTTCGAACATTTCCCGTGGAGCTAATCTTTATGTTTTATGTTTTTCATACGAAGTAAAAAATACATGATACAACGATAGAAACGTCCTACACAGCAGCTTCAAAAATAGATATCTCTATAATGTTGATTTTGTTATTTTGTAATACAATATTGCGCAATGCGGGTGCAAGAAACGGAGTGTCAAACGATTGCGCAACGTTTTGCAAAGACAAAACTGTGCAAAAAGCGGTGTTTACTTTTTGCTGTTTTTTGTAGAGTGAATAATAAACTAGTTTTTGTGTGTTTTATTTATTTACACACAATACGACCCCATGTTTGTATTCAGCTTACCTTTTACTTGTAGTACAGACGTGTAGCTTTGATCATTGTAGCTTAAAGCTTAGCTCATATATATGTTGGTTTTGATATACATTATGATCAGATTTTCGTTCGTTAATAGCAATTTACATCAAGTATTTGATTTTGTCCTTATGAAGCCTTTGATCGATATGTTTGTTTGATTGCATTTAGTTTTTGCTGGGTAATTGGAATTCGCGCTGTTTTATTGCTTATTAGTGTAGCCTATCAGATTATTATGTAGGCTATCATTTTAAGTTTAAATTTCTTTGTGATGAACGAAGGTCAGTATTATAGGTTCAGTCCCTGACGTGCTGATTGGGGTTTATGGGGCCATGGAAATTTTCGAGAACTACTGGTGGTATAAACATTGGGGTGATTCAATGAGGAGTAGCATGTTATATCGTGTGCCCCGACCAGTATGGACCCCGTCACCAACATGCTACGTACGATCCCCTCGTCACCAAATTCCTGCGTAAACCTACGGGTTTGGTCAAAAGGTAATCTATTCAAACGTCCACAGACGGCACTCAGGCATTAACTTATTACAATTGGCAAACCTTTGGAGTTCTAGCTAATGGTTAAGTGTTTTTATTTTTTAATTAAATTCAGCGGGCTTTCAAATAATTGCATTATTTCGTAGACCAGCAAACCACGTTTTTCTAAATGCTAAACATCTACATAATTAAGCATTAGGGGATCCAAGAACCCATTCCTAGCATTAACGCGTACACATACACTTAGTTTTGTCGGTAAAACGTCTAGTTATTTTAGCATGAGACAAACACCAACCCAGCTGTCGGATTTCTGGGCTCAAAATTCTTTTTTTTTGCAAATTCAAATTTTTATTTTATTTTCTAAATTTTTTCTGGAAATAAATTCTGACAAAAACGCTATTCTTTTACCTTTCGACTTGTGTTTTGGGGTAATTCACAAAATGTCCGTAATTTTTTTCTGGTTCATTTATGTATACATGGATATTTACTTGCATTTCATTTAGCTTCTAAAAGTGGTATCCGAATATAAATGTGGAATAATTTGAGAAACATGCATTCATCTTTGCACTCATTGTTATGTTTGCGTGTCCAAACCAGAAAATCTCATAATTAAATTTGCTCGCGTATATAGATTCAAATGTATTCACAATTACAATAAATGCACACAGCTATTATACCTTTTATATAACTAAAATGTCAATTTTAATTCTGTCAGTATTTTTGCGAAATATAGCAGCTAATTTTCTATTCATTTCCTATCCATCGTATATTCATTATTACACAACGTTGATGTTACTACTTTTCTCAAGTATTACATTAAAATAACATATTTTTTGTATTCTATAACAGAGTTGCCAACATAAATCAGATTCGAGCTCCTTAAGATGAAATCATCCGGGGTTTCGGGGTGATCTCGCTTTTCGAATTGGAATTGCAAATATCGAGGTGTATTGCGACCCGAGGAAGGGGGAAAACATAGATAGGTGTCGTAGGTTCAAAAATGTTGAGTTCATTTAGAAAAATTATCCGGGGTTTCGGTGTGATCTCGCTTTTCGAATTGGAATTGCAAATATCGAGGTGTATTGTGACCCGAGGAAGGGCAAAACATAGATGGGTGTCGTGGGTTCAAAAATGTTGAGTTCATTTAGAAAAATTATCCGGGGTTTCGGTGTGATCTCGCTTTTCGAATTGGAATTGCAAATATGGAGGTGTATTGTGACCCGAGGAAGGGGAACACATAGATAGGTGTCGTGGGTTCAAAAATGTTGAGTTTATTTAGAAAAATCATCCGGGGTTTCGGTGTGATCTCACTTTTCGAATTGGAATTGCAAATATCGAGGTGTATTGTGACCCGAGGAAGGAGGAAGACATAGATAGGTGTCGTGAGTTCAAAATGTTGAGTTCACTTAGAAAAATCATCCTGGGTTTCGGTGTGATCTCGCTTTTCGAGTTGGAATAGCAAATATCGAGGTGTATTGTGACCCGAGGAAGGGGAGAGACATAGATAGGTGTCGTGGGTTCAAAAAATGTTGAGGTCATTTAGAAAAATCATCCGGGGTTTCGGTGTGATCTTGCTTTTCGAATTGGAATTGCAAATATCGAGGTGTATTGTGACCCGAGGAAGGGGGAAGACATAGATAGGTGTCGTGGGTTCAAAAATGTTGAGCTCATTTAGAAAAATTTGGGGTTTCGGTGTGATCTCGCTTTTCGAATTGGAATTGAAAATATCGAGGTGGATTGTGACCCGAGGAAGGGGAAGACATAGATAGGTGTCGTGGGTTCAAAAAATGTTGAGTTCGTTTAGAAAAATCATCCGGGGTTTCGGTGTGATCTCACTTTTCGAATGGGAATTGCAAATATCGAGGTGTATTGTGGCCCGAGGAAGGGGGAAGACATAGATAGGTGTCGTGGGTTCAAGAATGTTGAGTTCATTTAGAAAAATCATCCGGGGTTTCGGTGTGATCTCGCTTTTCGAATTGGAATTACAAATATCGAGGTGTATTGTGACCCGAGGAAGGGGAAAGACATAGATAGGTGTCGTGGGTTCAAAAAATGTTGAGTTCATTTAGAAAAATCATCCGGGGTTTCGGTGTGATCTCGCTTTTCGACTTGAAATTGCAAATATCGAGGTGGATTGTGACCTGAGGAAGGGGAAGACATAGATAGGTGTCGTGGGTTCAAAAAATGTTGAGTTCATTTAGAAAAATCATCCGGGGTTTCGGTGTGATCTCACTTTTCGAATTGGAGTTGCAAATATCGAGGTGTATTGTGACCCGAGGAAGGGGGAAGACATAGATAGGTGTCGTGGGTTCAAGAATGTTGAGTTCATTTAGAAAAATCATCCGGGGTTTCGGTGTGATCTCGCTTTTCGAATTGGAATTACAAATATCGAGGTGTATTGTGACCCGAGGAAGGGGAAAGACATAGATAGGTGTCGTGGGTTCAAAAAATGTTGAGTTCATTTAGAAAAATCATCCGGGGTTTCGGTGTGATCTCGCTTTTCGACTTGAAATTGCAAATATCGAGGTGGATTGTGACCTGAGGAAGGGGAAGACATAGATAGGTGTCGTGAGTTCAAAAATGTTGAGTTCATTTAGAAATATATGATCGCCGTATAATCGGCGATAAAGCTCAAAATCAAATCCTAAAAAATCGCTGTGCCACCAGCACTGCAAATTTCTTCGTTTTTTACGTTGAAATTAAATGTTTAATTTTCAGTGTCAACACTGCATTTTTCGTTGTCGACATAATAATCTCGAAGTCGAAGATAGATCATGGAAGCACATGCTTTTGATTAGCGGGGACAGGAGTCAACAGCAGGGGCTGAATAGGCATTAGTAGATGTTGCTCCGACCTCTTCCGTTCCTCTATTCTGGAAGCCCTGTGAGCGATATTCCGTTTTATGATCATCATTACACATATTAGTGCCAATGACTGATTGCCATTACAATTTTACTACTGTAGGATACTAGAAGTACAATAGCACCAGTTTATTATAGCATTATTTACGTTAGTATATAATCTACTTCACCATGAACAATTTTGACGACTTCTGTGGATCAGTGTTTTGGGTAAGTTATTTCTAATGTACTGTCTTTGAGAATGATTCGAAAGCACTTTATTATACACTTGATATTACTGCGAATGATACGCATATTTCTGGAATGTTTTAATTTACTAATGACAATTTTAATAGCATTGAAAATCAGTATTTTGGCTGTTGTGAGTTTGCTAAAAATTATATACTGTCCTTAGATACAAACATATATTGTACCGTTACTGTGGTCAAAAGATAAATACTTTAATAGTTTTCGTTACTTTTAGCAAATGAAATAAGCTTACAGTTACATTTTAATGAAACATAGCTTTCGCTTGGAAGCGTTTAATAGTTTGCCCGTAGTATCTACCTGGTATTTTTACTCGCGATGTTCTTGAAAATTTTTGACCAGTCTTGGTTCTACTACTATTGTTTCGCTCCTTACGTAGAGAAATCTAGGTTGTATGTTTACGTCATATATAGCGTTTGTCGCGTTATATTGTTTTTGTTACATTCTTGAGTTATAAAAAAGTTTACCATGCTGATATGACGCAATTTCTTTTATTCACTTTGACACATTTTTGTGGAACATGTTATGCGGAAACACTGAAAGAAGGTGGGTAAAATTAGACGTCTGTTCGGTTTGGGGTGTCAAATCCGATCAGGTTTAAGTTTGTTCGTTATAAAACCAGTCGACATAAACCCGCTTGCTTTAAACCGGGCGTTACCTAATAAACTTGAGCTAAATGAATTCGCGTTACCAATATCGTTTAAATCGAGATTCCAGTGAGTTGTAGAATATGGTTATTGTTTGCTACTTAACATTTTACTCGCCACTATATACCAACTGCCCGAAATTGATTTGGACAAAACTCAGCGCGAAAGTATAACATAAACCGCTGTCGCGCTGAACAAGCCGAGTTTAATCAGAAGGTTTTAAATTGGAAATTTTAAAATAGTTTTTGTTTCCGCACTCCAGATTTGAAATGGACATTTTAACCATTTTGTGGTGACATCTCGCGGTTTGTACTGCTTTACACAAGCTAAATGTGACATGATATTTGATCGATTAAGCATGTACAACATTTTAGCATAAAATAAGTAGCAATTAGAGTAGAACTTGACTCTACCTTTTGCCAATTTGATAAACACATAGGCTTCCGTTAAATTTCATCAATAGATTTTGACGGTATGTACCGGATACGTAAATTTGATGGTACTATCCTGAAATTAATAAGCATTTTTACATTTTCTAGGATGACAACTTAACGTTAAATTCTCCAACTCCGGATCTAACGCCTTGCTTTGAACACACTATCCTTAATTGGATTCCATTTGGCACTGTTGTACTGTTGACACCATTTGTTATCGGTGAAGTCAAGCGCAGTAGACACGTGCCTCTCATATGGACATTTCTTCAAACAGTTAGAATGGTATGTGATTAATCTATCAATATTTATAATGAAATAAAGGATTTTATCTTATGGTTATAACTTGTATACAGCTAGATTGGATGGGCAAAATGATAGTGAATTTGCTGCACTGATAATTAACTTAATATCGCCCCACGAGAACATTTTCTGTCACGAGAACATTTTCTGCTAGCTTCGTTTAAATATCGAGCAAAATTTTATCTAGCAAAATATTCAGTTATAATATTATTTAGCGCAGTGACATGAAACGAACCAAACTGGTGCTAATCTGCGCTTAGTGACAATAACAAGGTTCAAAATTTAGCACTCAATAATAATATACCGACAATGTTTTAATGGCAATTCTACTGCTATCTCAGCAACGTATTAAGTCAGTAGAACCACATATTTCTTCCTTAATGACCGAAAAGTGGGAAATTGTTAATTTTATAAATCACTTAAGATATATTGTAATTTCATGGGTCATTTTACGCTGTATGCCGCTAATACTACCCTTATTTGATGCTTGCTACGGATATACAAATGCTTTCATTATATTTAGCAACTACGGAAACCTACAGGGCCACCCGTTATCGTCTGCATACATCTACATTGAAAAAAACAGCTGCAAAATTTTACTATTTTTGGAGTTATGTTTATCAATTTAGCTCCTGCACCATCCCACAGGTTTAATAACATACGCAATAGTTCATAACAATTTAATTAACGTGTTTAACGGATTAAATATTTCTGTAAGCACATCGTCACCCCAATAAACAACAAACTTTGATTTGTTAAAATTATGAAAACTTTTATTTCTAAAATATTTTAAACTTTGGTTTACAGCAAGAAAGCGGCTGCTCTGTCAAAATATTCACAGCCAGTAATACCTGTCGATGAGATAATTTTTGGTCCAACGCCTCTGACAAGAATCGTAACTTAGGATTTTGGGATATCTCAAATATCCAAAACCTTAAAGTCCTTATTTATGTAGGTTTTGTGAGAATTTCGCAGGAAAATTATTGGAGCAGCGTCTACACAAAGCTAGGTGCACAATTACACTCTGGTATGCGTCGCATAAGGTAATTGTTAAAATCCACAAATCTTATGAAGAGTTATGGGAACAACGTACACAAAAAGATGTTCACAATTCTGCGTTATTTGAGGACGCTCCGTTGGCTTGCCAAAATATATGTCGCGTGTTTCAGACAATGTTTTCTGAAATTTAAGCAAATTATCTTTTACTCCAACATAGTATAGGTATAGCAACGTTTATAGCTATATATAACCTACATTCATACATGTTCATGGCCCGAGATTCCAGAGGGAGCCGGGTCCTTTAGCGCGGGGGGGGGCGTACGGCCTCCCCAGAGGGGTTAGCATATCGCCACGGGGGTGGGGTGCAAATGCCAGCACCGAGTGGGGAAGGTAGAGGGCTCCGACGCCTCATCCTCTATACCCTTTACGACCATATATAACGATATTATTGCACTTAGTTTATTTGCCCTATTACGTGGAAGGTGTTTCAGTTGCCGTATCTGTTGCGCTCTTGGAAATATATCACAGATCAAAAGGCTAAGAAGCAAAGTGGGGTCTTTGACGCAGTGGGCTCTCGACACAAAACATTCTGTTACATGTTTTTCAAGTAAGAAATAAACTATCCTGCACCAGAGAAGTGTAAAAGTCTTATCTTAGTATTCTTCCGCAGCATCTAAATTATTAACAGCCTTCACGTAAAATTGTGACACTGTAATCGTAATATTAATATAGTTATTTAGTCTTTGAAGAGTTACAGAAAAGCCAATAATTTTGAAGTGATGAAAAGTTTGATATTCGGCGCTAGACAACAGCCATTAATGTTTGGCAAATTTAAAACAATTGAAAACTGCTCTACGCCAAATGGCAACTACCTTGAATTGATATTGAGTCTGAGGCACATATCGCACCACATGACTGCAATCGATGAGCATTTCGTCATAGTTTCTGCATTTTATGCCCAACAGCTCGGAATGGATAATTGTGAAATGTCACTTTAGTAATTCAATTATATAAATATCTTATCTCGCAAATCCTTTTAGTGCTTGAGACGTTTGAAATTTCTATGCAAAACCCCAGTACGTCAGTTATTCAGCTCATAGTAAATCATGAATACAACCACTGTATGTATGCTGCAAGACAAATAAAGTTTGGCCACAGAAGCAAGTTTTCTAGCCACACTTTTTGGTAAATATTTTTTCTGACAATTTCACTGACGTTATGTTCCGTTATTTCCAAAAACATTATCAATGATGCTGTTACCAGTGTTTGTTTATTGAGCTTTTAGTGATTTTTTGTTTTAAATTTATGAATTTTCAATTCTTTAAGGTTCTTGCTGCATTGCTGATGGTTTTGTCGTTGGTTATGATTGGCTATGCCGCTGCGAGCTTTTCCAGTGACCATACAGAACGAATATCGTACGCACAAGTTCTCGGCTATGCGTTAAATACAATTATTTATGTACGCATGTTTATTTTTATTTTTATTAGAAAGACATTAATTCATTGCCGAACTGTGCAGTCAATGCTATTGTAACATAGAACATATAATATAAAACTGTGCTACAACTATATCACAATTTAGCTGTAGCACGGCTAGCCATGCATTAAATATTTGTATGTACGGTTGTAATATTTGTAGTTAAAACTCGTACTACCGCACTCATTTGAATTCGTCAAAACCGTACATATACAAACCTCTGAATGAACAGCAAGCCATGCTACGACTATTGTATCTTTTCAGCGAAAGCAACCGACGTAAAATTTTGGATGCCCACAAGATGACTTCAATCCAGTCAATGTGTAGTCGACGGTACATTGAATACAGATTTCCATTATCCCTAATATTTCAGTCGAAACTTTAATGTTGCTCAGTCACAAAAAATCACATAAATTTTATAAGCGCGTAAAGTTTATGCAATTAAGACAAGTAATAGTTTTAGCTTGGCTTGACGTTCATTTATTAAATATTTGTGATATAGTCTATATAGTGAAAGCCGTGCGTACAAATGTCTGAATGCACGGTTAGCTATATAACAAGTTGTAGCATATGTAACAGTGCGTTCAGAGATTTGTAACGGTAACGTTCAGAGATTTGTAACGGTAACTCGTTCAAACTCGTGCTATCGCACTCGTTTGAACTCGTCATAAACGGTGCGTGCAAATCTTTGAACGCACTGCTGCCTGCGCTACAACTATTACTTGTAGCTACTCAGGCTTCCGCAGTACCCTGTATACAAATTTCTGATTGCACAGCAAGCCGTGCCATAACTTACCTGTGATATAGGTGTATCATAGATTTATTTTATATGTGCAATGTTGCAATATATGTTCTAAGGAAAATTTCACTCTGATTAGGGATCTAAAAAGCTTGCCCAAGGGGGTGGTAGGCGCGCCAACAATTGCTGCTTGAGGGACGAGGCGACATGTAGGGTGTCCGACGCCTCAGGGGTAACCCCTTTCCACTTTCCTCTGAGTATCTTTGGTACCTGTCAAATAACTTTATGCAGGAAGTTCTAATTTTATGTTCTGTCTTGTTTTAAGTATTTAACAATAGCCATGCTCATTGATAATACGGTTATTGCATAAATTTGTGTTCCTCAGAGGCCGGAGACACCAGAATACAATAAAGAGTGATTGCTTGAAAATGATAAAGAAAAAAATTTGCGCTAAAATACCAAAATATATACTCGTCACTTGACGAAAAATTATGTCTTGCAGGTTCTTGGTAGACTTTGTTGAACTGATTCTAATTGGCTCACAACGATCCGCGTCATAGTTGCTTATTATCGTATGCCATATAAGGGCCGTTACATTGTATGGTAATTGTCATGATTTGTTCATTATTACAGATCGTTCTTTTGGCAACTACTATGATATTCTACCGTCGTGGAGTGGCTAACACTTGTTACCTGTTCGTCATAACGCTTGTGCTCGCGATTTGTAGCTTTCCCGAGTTTTACTCATTCGTGCTGAATGTTAGTTCTGTTTTTGCTGAATTTTTCATTCATATGTTTGATACAGTGTATAGCTGACAGCTGTATAATAAATACATATTTAAGTCATTAATTTCATGGCGTCATATGTGGATCAGAATTTGAAATCTGGAGAAAGTTCATACGCACATTCATTAATAGGAAAACACTACCTCAATTTGGCAATAAGTAAAACTGTAGTTTTCTCACAAAATTGCCGATAAATCAATGTCATATAAAACTGAACAACGGCAACGCCGACGAGCGGTACTTAATGACCGATACACTGACCCACCGTATTTCTGTAGTACTATGACTATAAAAATGTATGAGGTTTAAGTTAGAATGACATGCTGTTGAGATCGTCTAATCTTGGAATGCCACTAGATCAATGTGATATAAAACTGAACAACGCCGAAAAGCGGCCGGTGTCCCGGCCCCCTTGAAACTATCTGGGAGATACGATCCTTCAGCTGCGCCTGAATACACGTAAGTCCATTGCACAGCTGTATGACATGAAGACGCATATTAAGCTCAAACGTAGGTTTAGTCAATCAAATGTTTTATATTTGATATTTCTATGTGCAGCGACATCAAATGAAACATAAATACATACATGCGGTTTGAGTGGATCAATTCCCTTTAGGCGTTGGGCTTCACTCGGCGTGAAGCGCCGAACCCCTGGGAGATAAAGGTCTTTAGAGATCATATTGAATACGTACAAATTCGTAAAAAGGTGGAGAAGTTCTAAATATTAAAGTCAAAGTCAAAGTTTATTGAACATCAAGATTACGTGCATACAGATATACATGGCACAACGAAATAGTCGAAGATATATTTGAAGTGTGAATATGCAGCAACCAAGAATATTCAATAAAAAGGTTAGAAAGGGGGACGAGTCCTACTCTTACATCTAACCTAAGTTCCGGTTATAGTAGAGATATCGATTCAAGTTGATGTCCTTTTCCAAATGATTCTTAAAAGTTCTTAAATTCGCTGAACATACGACTGAGCTAGGTAAACAGTTCCATATATCAACATGCCGTAGAACAAAGTTATTTCTTGCTGTATTGGTGTTCCACTTACGTTTTACCAGTTTTTTACCGTTTCCTCGTGTACTGGTATTTTGCGAGAGCATGAAAAGGTTTTGACAAGCATTTACATCTCCGTTCAGACATTTATAAATCATGCAGAGGTTAATAAATATTAGTATTAGTTAATGCTATCACGTTGTAACCTGAATTTTTTAACATACGTAACGTAAGACTGAATTTTACAGGACTAACATTCAAAGGCAGAACAGCAGTTTCGACGCGTTATCAACAGAAATAAACACTAGCGTAAATGATGTTTTAACTGGATTACCATCGTGCCGTCATTTGAATATACAATGAAGGACCAAAGTGATCTTAGGAAAACTTTCAAAAAGGAATAGTATATATGCTTGCAAAAAATAAATTTTACTCTCAGACACCTGTAACAACACCTGTCACATACGAAAACTTATCTCCCTTGAGGAATACCATGTAAAGCCACTACTGTTATAAATATTAATATCATTTAGAATGTTTTCTTTGCCAGTTGAAGTTCAACCTCAGACCTATAATAAACTCAAGCGGCATCTGCAAGGACACTCGTCGACTGTCTAACTTCCTAACGAATTAAATACTTTGTAATTTACTTGATCGTGGTTTGGCGAATCAGCTAAAGCTGTATGCCTTTGAAATGCATAATTGCAGCTAAGAAAATCTTGAAGAGGCTAAACATGCAGTAATGAAATGATGATTGAGTATTTTGATCTTTAATGTCTGTTGTAAATGTTAAATTTTATTTTCCAGCGATATATTGTTTGCACGCTATAAATAACAAACAGTAGCAGCTTGTAAAAATAATTGCAGTGGGTCACATTTGAATTCTTAGAATTCAAAACGCTACTGAATGGAATGAATTTAGACTAATACTATTTCAGGAAACTCCGATATGCTACCATCATGCCATTGCAATGAAATAATGTTTGTTTCCTAAAAATGAAATATCTAAGTTGTTTGGACAAAATGAAACAAAAACGTTAGTAGTAGCGACGTCTTGTACTTATTAACTGTTAATATTTATTTCCTAAGTCCTATCTGATGCAGACGTTAATGGTGCTTATTTTAATGCATCTTTACAAAGCACTGGTTCTGTTAAAACCAGACATTTACAAAAACCATTAACACCAAGAAGATATGTACCTATGGGTATAGGGACGAATAGCCTCTGTATATCAAACTTATTTGTTATTCTTCAGGCGACCATTCTTAGTCATTCTTGTGGTGCTTAATTTTGTAGAACCAGGCCATTCGCAGTTGCGTTTCATACCAGCGATTAAGGCAGGCATAGCGTTGCTCAATCCGGGACTCGTAC
>JASANE010008895.1:0-19511 GCA_030248225.1 Trileptium ribeirensis | reverse complement strand
TCAATGTGCATTCAACGTCATACCAGGGATGGTACTGTTTTATCTCGATCTATCTCTTCATTTCCGATTTAACAGGTTCAATGTTAATGTTTAGCGCTATGGTACGTTGTCGTATCACTCTTTAAAAGTTAACTGCTCATCTATGAGAGCGGACTAGGTATAAGCTAAATCGCGATTGTTCCCACGATACACTACTTCTTCTTTTCTCAATGTGCATTCAATGTCACACCATGGATGGTACTGTTTTATCTCGATTTATCTCTTCATTTCCAATTTAACAGGTTCAATGTTAATGTTTAGTGCTATGGTACGTTGTCGTATCACTCTTTATAAGTAAACTGCTCATCTATGAAAGCGGACTAGGTATAAGCTAATTTGCGACTTTCGACACCGAGAAACGGGTTCACGAAAACAATAGTCAACTTATGCACGCTAGAAAGTTAAAATCGTTGTTGTGAATTTTTCTTCGGTGTAACGTGTTGAGTTGTCTATTGTTGAAAATTTCTGAAGATCCATTTCTGTTAGCAAAATTACATGCCATACTCGTACCAAAATTAGGTGCGGCCCCATTTTGGTATTCGACAGCAAAGCTTGTGCGAGTCCAATTTAATTAGCAGCGCGTGTTGGAGAGTTTGATCATATCCAAAGTGTTGCGAGTCATATAAAATTTTGCTATTTTCCTAAACAGAACCTAGACCATGCAACCAACCTGTACATTACAAAAGATATGCGATATTTGAATATTTGAATATTTGAATTTTTGTATCGCCTCAAATTCAAATTCTCGGCACTAATTCTAGTCCCACAGCCTTGTCCGCATGCTGTGGCCTTCAGAGTGAGTCAATAAATATAGAATTTTCAATTTGTCTTGATGCACCACCATCTACTGACTGTCTAGGTTCAGGCAACCAAATAATTTAAACATTCTAATTTCAGAATGAGTCAAAATCTTCTTAAATTTGATAATCTCGTCAAATTTGAAATTTGGTCACTAATACAAGTGACTCACATCCTGATCGACGAGACGGTATCATCACCAGGAATAAATTGATAAAGAAAGGCATTGTTTTTGATAGACTGTACCTTACGTCATCTCCTGAACTGCGCCATGATCGCCTGATTTGAATCCTTATTCAGATCAAAAGATATATTTTCATCTAAGCCAATATTTTCCAGTTTAATTAGTTGGAAACCTGAAAATCTGAAATTTATAAAATATAAATATATTGCTCAGAATACGTAAATAAAGTTTATGTTTATTACGATTATTATAATTATTAATTTTGTTCTGAGTTGAATTTTGTTTCGTTGGAGGCTTGTCAATTTGACTGACTATAATGAATTATTTATTGATTAATAATTCACTATACATAATTATAACTATATATATATAGTTGGAAAGGAACGCTGAAAGACACTTTGTTGTGTGATCCCGTGCAAACGAAAACGTTTGTTCTCAGCCGTAAAATTGGAATTTGAAATTAGTACTATATTGTGTGGGGGAAGTTTATCGTCAGGAGGGTAACCTTAGCAAACTAACCTAACAAACCTTAGCGGTGGTAACCTCCCCTAACACTCCCCCCAGTGACACCTTTAATCTAGGCCCAAATGAAAAATTTTGAACCTAAGATGCAAAAATATTGTTTTCGTTAGAAAGCTAACTACTGATAAACCTTTTACATCTGTATTGCAAAACTGATACTTGCTTATAAGGGTAGGAGTGTTATCACCCCTGGGCCGCGGGACCGCCCTCAACCCAACGGCCGATAGCCTGAACCTCTAGGAGGATGAAGGTCGTCCCCCGAAGCCCCTGAGGCCTCGGCTAATAAACCCCCCACGGTATGTAGGACCTCGAGCGCGTATAGCAAAGGCCGTTCATATACAGATTTATAAAAACATTGTTTCAATACCAGCGTGAAGTTTTACATTTCCTTATTAATCTTTACATAGTGGACAAAAAATGTAGTTCACATGGTTATAGCCGTCGAAAATTAATATATATTATTGATTATAAAATTTTAAATTTATATAAATGCCTATCGGTTCTTATTAACTCGTAAATTATTGACTGAAGTGGTACAGTTAATATATAGATAAATAAATAAATAATAATTATCACAACTATTGTTATTATTTATTCTGTGCGTCATTTTAAAATTTAAAACCAAAGTGAAATGAGCTATAAAATGCCGTCCAGGTCGGTCAAATACACATAAATTTCTTATTTTCCAAGTTTTCTCCTAATTCTACTTGAAAACACGAACCCGTTTGTGTTGTCGTACCAACAACAACGGTCTAAATAGTGAAACACTCCGCTTTGAAGCCTTTTTCTTATTCCGCCAAGACACAGTGGTTCTACTCGATCGATTGATTATTATTTGATTTCGATTCCTAAATTTAAACCCGTGTACTTTCTTTGTGGTTCCTTTCTAGCTGTCTTGGATACAGTTGTTGTTGTAGCCATATCAGTATTTTGTGAATGACTATGTATATCTTATTTGTTTGTTTGTTTATTTATTTATTTGACACTTGATGCAGTTCATTTGCTTGACAACACTAGCTACATAAGATTCGGTGGTTCTCAGGCTTCAATGGTGTCTTTCCAGCTTGCACTGCCGTGAGTACAGTCAACCAACGGCTAGCATCCTGTTGGTTTGTATTTATGTCCACCTGATTAGGTTTGCCGCCTACTACTACAGGAACGGGCCTAAAGCTAGGCAGCATTCTATAAATTTGACTCATACGGTGTTGAAAACATTGTTACAGTTGAGCGGCTTACCAAATATTTTGTTTACATGATTACCAACAACGAAATAGCTGAAAAACTAACTGACTAACTAACTGCCCAACTTTAAGTATATCGTACGTGGCTTGTATATACAGTTGTTTTTGGAAACACTACAGAATTCGAATTGGTTTAAATAGTAAATCTGAATGTGTCTCAATTATTTGAAAAATAAAATTTGTGGCTGGAATGTTGGCTCTGTATTTATACAGTTGTCATAACCTGTTTTCAAAGTCTTAATAGTTCAATAAAATCATTTCTTTCCACAAGGCTACGAGTTTTTACATAAAATCAGTTTACTTTTAGAATCTTTTTTCAATCAGACTTGATGCTACCCTGAGATTGTTGGTTTCATAGGCGCAATATCGCTAGAAACTTTTTGGCGAGCGAATATGAAATGAGCTAGCTAAGACGATAAGTGTAGATGAAGCAAGCAATTTTCGATAAATATAATATCAGTTTTATGAAAAGTGGAGTTTGAAGCTACATTTGTAACATGAAGAAGCCATTAAGAAAGGACTGTCAGGGGTTTCTGGCCACGGTCAATACTCTTTCACGTTGAGCAATTTCGGATACATAATTATCACGCTTCTGTTAAACACTTCAAATTAACACAGAATCGGCGGACCAATTAATGTTTGATGTAACCTATGGTTTGCAACGCGAATAATTGAGCGGAGCAAAGCGAAGCTTTTCTGTTTTCGTCAGAGGGGTAAAATTAACACTCTCTGTCAGTCCGTCTGTCCGTCCGTCGAACTCCTAAATAACTACTGGGCCGATTTTAATTTTTTGTTTGAAAGCCCTGATATCCAACAGGTGCAAGACATATAGTTTTTATCAAAATTTGCTTTATATAATTAGTAACTAACTAATTAGTTAAGCGTGTTAGCCTATTTATAGCATTTGCAAGCAAAAATTGCTTATTTTTCAGTGAATTATTAGTGTAAAGCTGTTATTTTGGTGCATATGCTACATCTCGCTGTGCTTTTATGAATCCGCTGTTTATTACTATTCGAGAAAATTAAAACATGCTAATTAGTTATTTAATTAGCTAATTAGAATTAATTATTAATTAGCTAATTTTCTGAAAATTTTCAAAGCGCTCAGAAATGAAAAACAATTTGCACAAGGGGTTTTCTATGACGTTCCTGTAGCTCTAAAACTTGGCCGTTTATGCTAATTAGTTAAATAATTAATTACATAATTAATCATTTTTATGCAAATTTAAAAATCACCTAAAATTGCTAATTTTTTTGTGCTCGGGTGTTTTCGGTGTCGCTTATCGTGAAAACGTGGCTTTTAAAGCTCTATGATTTTATCATGGGTGCTAATTAGTTAAGTAATTTGCTGATTAGTTGATATTACTAATTATGCCGCAGGGGGGGTAGGGGTGGGGTAACCCCCTGAATTCCGGACCCCCCCCCCCGAGGCCGAAAAGCCAGGAGCGGTAACCCCCCCTGGGGTTGGGGTGCGCAGCACCACTCCCCCCGAAAGGAGGCTTGGCGGCTCGACGAGTTTCGAAGTAGTTCCTTAGTGTAAAAACTTGCGCAAATTGCGACTGCTTGTTGCTAGAGGTGCATGTGCTGCCGTAAATTTGTAAAATGCGGCCGTAAATGAATAATATTTTTATTGCGTCTCGACGAGTTTTGAGGCCGGACCCTAGTGTAAAAACTAACCTCATAGGCGAAAGAAATGGCTGCGAAGACCAAAAAAAGGTCCTCACGACCGAACTCCCTAGGAAAGTTTGGCCGGCCAGGAGGGGTTACCCCCTGGGATGGCCGCGATTACATTGTAATATCTTTTCGATAATATTATATAACTTTGTAATTATCTGAGCGAAACCAAATATATCAGGACAGTAGATAGGGCCATAACCACGAACAGTATTAAGGACCTGTGTTCTGTGCATCTTCGTCGTTCCAAATTAAAAACTTAAAAAAACATTTAATAACAGTTGAGTTGAAAACCTTAGGTCACATCAAACATTAATTCGCCCTCTGCTGCTGCGTTAGTTTGAAGTGTTTTACAGAAGTACCATAGTTACGTATACGGCATTGGACGCAGTTAGACATTAGTGACGGTGGATAGAAGCCCACCGGAGTATTCCCTAATGGCGTCGTTTGATTCCATGAATTAAAAATCTAGCATTCACGACTGTGCTATTTCAAATATCAAAAATTGTTTATTTTATACAAGAATTACTTAGCTAGTCCCAGCTATTTTTAACCATTTTTTGAACTATACACTGCCAGTTTCAACTCAACGGTCACATCCTAGCATCTAGTTTGGGTTCGTCAAATCTATTTGTTGAGATAACCCTAGTATGCATGGATGCTTCGCAGCTAAAATTTTACGCGGGCGACCCTGAACACATATCCTATTTTACGGCAAGGCTTAAGACAGCGAAATTATCGTCCACCAACTCTTCTGAAAAATTTCAAATTCTCCACCAAATTTTTTAACTTAAGGCATGTTCACACGCTCAAACATTTTGTTCCAATTTTGAGCTCAAAATTTTAAAGGCGTGTTCACAGGCTCAAACTTTTCACTGAAATTTTGACGTCAAAATTTGATCAAATTTTGGTCAAAATATGAAGGTAATTTTTTAAGAAAAATTGTGCTTGTTCAAAATTTGAGATAAAATTTGAGCTCAAACTTTTTGCTCATATTTTGATAAAAATTTGAGGAAAAAGTTTGAGCGTATGAACACGCCTGAATAAATTTAGTTAAAAATTTGGCGGTATTTCTAAACGAAAATGGCAATATTTCAAAATTTGTAATCAAAATATGAGCTCAAACTTTTTCAGCTAATATCTCTCGTCCATGATTGGCTACATGAATATTCTTGAAAAGTTTGAACAGTGGTGACACATTCAAACTTACCAAAAATGCAAAAAAGACGCTTTCAAAATTTTATCAAAATTTGAGCTCAAATTTTGATCAAAAAGTTTGAGCGTGTAAATACATACGCCTTAAGTATTTCCTGCGTACGTATAGCCAACATTAGCTGAGTCATTCGGCTCTACGCTCCAGCCGAATTATAAAAGCAATGTTTGTGTCACACCTTCCTCTGCTTATGTTCGTGTGCTTTCTTGTATATATTTGTGTTTCAAGTTTTGATTTAAAACTACATGAAATTGTGCTGTTTTTACTATCATCAATGAAAGCATGACAAAGCTATCTTGGTAATAATATTGTCATGGGATTTTGATGATGACGACAACACAACACAGCCGGAGCAGTTGTTGAAATAGCTTTTAATTTCGGTGATATTCTTTTTTTCAAACAACAATTTGTTCCGTAGTTTCAGCCCGAACACTTTGCCGAGTAGTAGTATAAGAACAAAGTTCTATTTTGGACGGAACACTGCTAAACATACACCGCAACGTTCGGTATGATAAATGTTTTTTTTCAGAGAAATCCCAGCGGTACATGCTGTCGTGAATCAATAGCTGCAGATTGTGCTGTAGAACAGAGGAGAAAACGTGTAAAGACTTGTTTTAACGTTACCTTTAACTGGAACCGGAGCAAATGTTTCTCAATGGCTACTGAGCATGGCTGTTCGTGTTTATCGTCCGGTACGGACAAGTTCATACAAGTTCAGGACGGTAGGGCGGTTATGCCGCTGAATCTCGGACTCCTCCTCTTCGGGTGAAGCGTCTATCCCCAACTGACAGGTTGTCGATCCCCTTTTCCCCGCGGTATCGAACCCAGAGGCGCCGAAGGCGCAGAACCTCACCCTACCCCCTCTCATCGACCGGCTGACTCCTCCCTGGGACCTAGGACCTTGAGCATGTATAGACGAACCGGGTACAAAACACCGGTAGACACTGTTTCGAAATTTTTGGAAATATCCATAAATACAACCTTTAACTGTCCCCTACAATTTAGAGAAACACCACTGCATAGGAGAGAAAAGCGTTTCATGCGTTACTATGAACGGCCTTCAATTGAAAAAGCAGCAATGGTTAGTGAGTGCCTCACGATTTATTGCAAGATACGGCAAACAAGGACACGGGCAGAACCCTTCATTCATACTTTTCAAAAAATGTGTTAATAAAGCATTCTTAATTTCCTCTAGAGTTGACTGGAAAACTGAGGATTTTGTTGGAAATTTATAGAAGTTGGGAGTTCAGAAGAGATCAGACATTCTGCTTCTTTCTGGCAATTGGTGGTCCTCTGGGTTTGAAATAGCGTTGCGCCATTGTTAATCGTGGATCTAATTGCAATGTACTAGACATTGGTCGAATAATACTGCAGTGAGTGTGTGTTGCTAGTAGAGGGGAGCATTTAGCACCTGGCTAGGCTGGGATCGGCTCTAGAGTCCAACCGAACCGAGGCTGCCACAATGGAGGAAGAACCAAGCCGAGCCAAAGCACAAGATTGGTCTATAAGACAAGAGCACAGCCAAGCCTAGTGTATCTTTAAAAGCTGCAGTCGACATTTAAAAGTTTTTTTACAAAAAACATAAATATTAGAGCTGCCGACACCAAGAAATGTCGAGATTACATCGGCTCTGATCTTAAAAGTTCTAAAAGCAATTATATATATATAGTTCCTTTTGTAGTTTCTGTATTATAGTATACTTTCTACTTAATAAATCAGAAACCTCTATTATTAGGAGTATAGAGCCGAGAAGAGTCTGGCTTCTGGTTGGAACAGCCTAGGTGAGCCGAGCAGGACAGGTTTCATGCTGAACCGAGCCGAGCTAGACTATAAGATGTGTTCGTGAGAGCCGAAACGAGCCGGGCACGGTCAACAAGGCTCGAGCAAACCCAGAGCCTGAAAATCCGGCTCTTTCTCATCTCTAGTTGTTAGAACAAGTCGTAAATGACAACATTTTACTATTAAATTTGAATTGTGTCAAATTTGACACATTTATTGCATTGTGTAGAGATGGAAAGCGTGATAAAAATACTACCGACAGTACGAAACAGCAACATTTTAGCCCCGAAACTTGCTATTTGTTCTATTTAAAGCCGCACTGGTGCACAAGCTAGAACCATTCACATAAACGTACACAATTGACCTTAGCCTAATATTGACAACAATATAAACTAGACACTTGAGACATACACATTATTGTGTTTTATATTGTTTGTTGCATATGTATATTTATTTATTTATTATTGAAGAGTCGGCTAAGAATAAGTTGGTTTTGAATGAAGAAGACACAACAAAAGTCCCAGTATGTATATATTAGTTAAACTAACTAACACGAGAGTCTTCCGGTTGTTGTCATAAGCTTTGGACGATGAGACGCACCGCTACGAAATATTTTATGTCCACATTTCTAGCAGTACCAATTGATCCTCAACGATGTTGGAATGACAGTGCCTGGGCAGGTATTCAAATTTTGGTTGCTGTGGCCCACAAATACAATGGGATCCAACAATGTTGTCCCCCTACTCATTCATCAACATATTTAAAAACGTTTTACTGAATTGTAAGACTTAAATGTCTTCGAGAACAATTTGATTGTCAAATAAACTGTTTTCGCACCACCACCATCGTAGTCATCGCCTCAGTCTCGTCGTTGTCCGTTCGATTAAACGCAACAATTCGATGATGACCGCGCGAACTAGAATTGATCGAAAACTGAATAAGCCGCCCGACTGTCTTCAGTTGTTGGAGCTAACCAATTCAATCTCCCGGGTCATATTTATTATTAGAAATAACAAATTGGGTTGTTCTTAGTTTTACTTTATGTTTCTCGCACGCTACTGGAAATATTTGGCGTATTTTTGAAACATTGGTGCTTAAGTAAGAACCTAGCTTAGCTTGGATTTCTTTGTGTGAATGTTTTATACTTGACACATTGCGCTGATAGTTGTTTACTAAGCTATGGTCGCGTCTGAAATAAAATCAGATCTTTACTCGCTATCATGTCTTTAAAGCTTTGACATAAAACTTGTTACGCTAACTTTCTAATTAGCAGTGTGCGATTCATTCATAAATTTTTATTGACAGGAAGATTAAGCGGTGTGGTTATGCTAAGTTTGAATTGTTGAAACTGTTTTATCTAGCTAGTTTCATTCTATTTAGGTAGGTCAAAAAAGCCTAGCGTCCATTAAACATTATTGGAAAAATGTATTCAAGCGTGGTTTGGATGCTTGATTGTATCTTTTAGTGCATTTATTTTGGCAGTAATCCATGTAGTGTCGACTTAGTTGATTCACTTGCTACTCAGCGAACAATAGACCCCTTCACAAGGTACCGCCCAATAGTTCATTCTGTGGTCGGATTTTTTGGCACCCTTGAAAGTTCGAAAATGGTTGGTACTATTGTATAATGAAACAATCTAGCTATTGGTTGTTATTTCACACGTTCTGTGTACAATTGTATGCATATAATGCTACTTAGCTTTGCGTAATAATTGGTTATTAGCTATGACAATGTTGTATATTTTGATGTATACATGAGCGCATTTTTTACTAACAAATTTGAAGAATTGCGAGGAAACATCCTAAGATCCGTGGAGACGTTCAAGCATTTTTCCTTAAAATTTGAGCTAAAAAATCAAAACTTCCTAAAAGATTTTACTGGAATTTATACTGTGAAATTGAAATGTGCAAATGGTGATTCTTCAAATTTATTTGCATTTTTTTTGATAAATTTTGAGCTCAAAAATCTTCAATCTAGTATCGCTTTGATTGGTTAAAGTAATACGCTACAAAACTTTGAACAGTGTTCACAGGTTCAAGTTCACCAAAAATACAGTCAAAATTTTGATCAGAATTTGATCAAAATTTGATGACAAATTTGCACTTCAATTTTGATTACATTTTGAGCTAAAAGTTTGAAGGCGTAAAACGCAGCTTCATATTTCACACATTTTTGAATCTTAAAAATCAGTCATTAAATCGCCGCATATTGGTTTAGCAGTCACTGACAGTTTACAACATCTTTGTTCCAAGACACACGTCATTGACTTCTTTACATTTATCGATTGCCATCGCATCATATGTAAACATCAATCTGTGAGTTTAATTGCAAGCATTAAATTGTCTCGTTGTACTAATCAATAATTTATAATCTAGTGACTGGGCAGGACACGATATATACGTGTACAGAAAGAAAAGAATTATATATTGTCTTTCTGGTTGGTCAGGTTATGATGTTCAACGCTTTAGCGTAAATATCGTGTGGTCGGCAAAGACAGTGAAAGTATGTAGCTTGCGCCTAATGACACCGCTTTTATGTCCGGGGTTTTATCACCTGCACAATATCGTACGAAACAAAGCCTTTCTTGTGCTTCTAATTTCAGGTCATCATTATTATATTATTATATATTATCATATTTCGTCGTTATAACTTCTTGGCAAGGTCATTTGTAATATATGGCTTAAGAAGACAATGTGGCTGGCTCGCTGGAGATCTGAAAAGCTCTGTTCTGAGAAATGTTTCGATAGGTCTAAGCGCAGATGCCCCGGAGTGGATTAGTGTGATGCATTAGGTAACCTAATGTACCGTTATCTCTTACCATGACACAAATTCAAGCAAATTTTTACAACACGTAGAAACATTGAATCCCAATTTCGCAACCCCCAACAAACAGTTCGGAACTATTCTTCTTGACTAAACTAGTTTGGACAAGCTAAACTGTCACAAGAGAGTGTCTCAGCGGTATTATCGGTGAACTTATGCAGATAATACCGCGTCAAACTATGTATAATCCGTAATGTTCTAAAACCTCCACGACAGTAGAATGGGTTTCAAAGCTCTATTACACGACTTCATAATCATATCATGCAGTACTAACATATTTAAGAAATTGATGCATGCAGTTTCTTCATTCTTATACGTTTCGTTTCAGAATTATAAATTAAAAAATGCTGTTTAGAATAATACTACTACTGTCATTTATGTAGTAAATATTAAAACAATTCGGAAGCTTTCGGTTTGTTAAAAAAGATAACTTTTAGAATAGAATTTTTGTCGCTTTTCAGTTCCCAGCAAATTGTCATCGTAATCGACAATGTGGTAGAAGTTTCGCATTGTATTATAATTTTGTTTGTTTATACACTGTTCTGTTACTGGTAGTCAATCTGCAATTACTAAGCTATTGCCTTGGTCTCGAACAATGGCGTAGCGAGAGGTATATGCGGTGCCCGCAATGTTTTGCGCCCCCTACTCTATGATAACAAACGTTCACTGCAACAACGCATGTCTCGGAAATTAGTATTTATAAAGTTTGTGAACTACAGGGGCTACGAGAAGTTCGTTTCTTAATACACGCTCACATTGTAAACATCTTAGGAGCCCAATTCAACGAATAAAATAAGTATTACACAGACTTTTATAACTCAAATAAAATTAAAAATTGTTGGCTTAGACATGGATTTTGCGGGCTATCAGTGTCGCGAAATTAATGATAATTTTTGCGACATCAAGTTCCAACGTATCGCAATAGGCGCTCAGCTGATTTTGCCTCATAGCTACGTTAGAATCTAATTTCAATTTGTTGTAGGGTCGTTCACAGGTGACAGTCGATATTCCAACAGGTAGAAGGATTTGGAGCGCAGAATTAGGAAACTTGAAAAGACGTCATTGCCGTAAGACAAGTCATAACATTGGCGTAATGAATTTTAGAAATTTGGTGGGCGTTCGATGCTTTTCTTACTTTCGCAGGTTCATAAGGATCTTGAAGCCCCCAACTTCGTTGAAAACATCGCTTCCGTTCATAAAAATGTGCCAACTGATCACATTTAAAACGCAGTTCCTCGTCGTCCATTCCCCATAGTCCCACAACACTTAAAATAATTCCAGACAGCTAATCTAAATGTTGACCTCGATTACACCGGGAGCGCAGGTCTGGATTCAAGATGTCGATCAGCACCCTATCATCCGGAACACCTCTTGCTTGGCAGAAATTCCGGCGTCCGGCCATCTCGTGTGGCATTTGCTTTCGCTTTCGAACTTCCATTGGCACGCCTCAGTCGACACACCTCTCACCTTTTTTAACACTTTCGGTGACGATATCGTCCCTATCTGTATTCAGGTGGTTGTTCAGGGCTTCAAGCTATCAAGTCAAGCGTCGTGGAAGTTCATGGAATGATCATGGAGCCGCTTCTGCACTCGGTTCATTTTTGAAAGAACGGTGCTCCAAAATAGCAAAAAGGCTAAAGGGAATGAAATCTCGGGACAAGTGAAATTGAGTAATCCGTTTAGTAATTACCAAAGGAAGTTATTATACAACAATTTCCATTTCAATTTCATTCTTTCGTACAGTTTGAAAGATATATAAGCTAGGATCTATTCAATATGGGGAGCACTTAATCAAAGACATACATGTGATAGGTGTACAGGTTGAAGGTAAATTTCTAAAAATTTTCTTCGGCCAGGTTGCTCGGCTGGCATTTAAGTAACAACCCGCCATTGAATTTCTAACTAAAATTCGTTAAATCTAAGAACTGTTTGATTGTCTATTTTGAGATCTCCATCATATATCCTCAGTGGTGTAGGGGTTACTCCCATCCTGAGGCTTCGACCCCCCCTTGGACTTCGGACCTGAGTCCATGTATGATCTCCACCTTTACAAAGTACTCAGTTTGCAAATATCGTATCACGGTTTGAAACTACCTATAAGCATCTATTAACGGATTCGTTGAACCTGATTTGCGCAATATTGATGCACTTTTAAAGGCGCTTTTCGCGACTTTAGAAACAGTGTATAGCTGCAGTAGTAACCAACGTTTCGCCGAAATAACCCTTTCTATTCCACTGAAGTTTTAAAAAAGTCAACTTTGTTTTAATTATATATAGTATATAGATAATAATCATATAGTATATGGTTTGCGGAGTATTGATGCACTTTTAAAGGCGCTTTTCGCGGCTTTAAGAAACAGTGTATAGCTGCAGTAGTAACCAACGTTTCGCCGAAATAACCCTTTCTATTCCACTGAAGTTTTAAAAAAGTCAACTTTGTTTTAATTATATATAGTATATAGATAATAATCATATAGTATATGGTTTGCGGAGTATTGATGCACTTTTAAAGGCGCTTTTCGCGGCTTTAAGAAACAGTGTATAGCTGCAGTAGTAACCAAAGTTTCGCCGAAATACCCTTTATATTCCACTGAAGTTTTAAAAAAGTCAACTTTGTTTTAATTATATATAGTATATAGATAATAATCATATAGTATATGGTTTGCGGAGTATTGATGCACTTTTAAAGGCGCTTTTCGCGGCTTTAAGAAACAGTGTATAGCTGCAGTAGTAACCAAAGTTTCGCCGAAATACCCTTTATATTCCACTGAAGTTTTAAAAAAGTCAACTTTGTTTTAATTATATATAGTATATAGATAATAATCATATAGTATATGGTTTGCGGAGTATTGATGCACTTTTAAAGGCGCTTTTCGCGGCTTTAAGAAACAGTGTATAGCTGCAGTAGTAACCAACGTTTCGCCGAAATAACCCTTTCTATTCCACTGAAGTTTTAAAAAAGTCAACTTTGTTTTAATTATATATAGTATATAGATAATAATCATATAGTATATGGTTTGCGGAGTATTGATGCACTTTTAAAGGCGCTTTTCGCGGCTTTGAGAAACAGTGTATAGCTGCAGTAGTAACCAAAGTTTCGCCGAAATACCCTTTATATTCCACTGAAGTTTTAAAAAAGTCAACTTTGTTTTAATTATATATAGTATAAACAGTGGTGAATTTATCCGGACGTAAAATTACAGTGATTTATCGTTCGCTTAGTAACTAGGAAATGCGAAATGCAGGAAGACCAGGCATGATTCTTTAAAATTTCGACAGTGTGCGTGGCATAATCAATTTTAACGTAGCTGCCAACTTGGACGAGTGTTCTCGGTGACCTAAATCAGTCGTGGTATCGTGGTATACATAGTACTTGAGATTCGCGACTCGAGCAGTTGTTTGCGTACAACTCTGACCAATATCTGCATAAAATATGCATGGCATAATCAATTTTAACATAGGTGACAACTTATAACGTTTGCTATCGGTTACATAAATCAGGCGTGGTATCGTGGTATTCAAAGTACTTTGGATTCGCGAATGTTCTCGAGTAGCTGTTTGCGTACAGTTCTGGCCAATATCTGCATAAAATGCCTTTTGGATCTCGGGCAGCAAGTAAGATATCTTCGGTGGGTTTTATATGGCACATCGGAGATGCTGATCTAAATTGGCGTCGTATTGAGCCACCAATGTCAACAATGTGAGTAAGTTCTCTGTGGTCTGATCCGCGTTAATATCCAACCGTTCCTCGTGACCACAAAAAGCCAAATTTTGGGCTTACCAAGGACTTGATGCAATGAATTTTTCGCAAATCTTCTTGCCATTCTCTTATTTATTTCATTCTGCAAGTCCGCGTCTGCAGTGGCTTCTTGTGTAATCCTTCGCTCATCCTCCTTCATTATGCTGAATGCCTGCCTTTGTTCTTGGCATTTTCATGAGTAGAAACTTTTTTCAATTTTTGCAATAATTGCACCCAGAAGCCAGTTTGAAAAGTGACCTGTTGATAGGCGGAGCGGAGGAGAAAAGTCGGCAACTGAAGCATAGGCGGCTCCCTTCTGCGGGGAATACACAAGCCAGGGGCAATTTACAACCTGACATTTCTTCCAACGATCTGTTGAACTATGCTATTGATCTGCCATTCAGTTGTTTGAAATTGCCGTCTTTGTGTTGAAAGACGACGGATCTTTTTTTCAACGATTTCCGTTTGGAGGATATGTAACAGAGGTGCTGTAGAATCGGTATTAAAGCGGAGGAGACCCATGTCAGACTGTGCTAGTACAGGGTGATCAGGAAGAGCACCGGCACCGTCAAAGTCAAGTTTTGAATCGTCTACTGCTTAAGTGACGGCTGTTAGGTCTATATCGACTCCCTCAGGATTTTCCTGGCGGTTATCATGCGAATCTTGATCCTGGATTGCATCAAAGGCTTCATCCCGTATGTCCAAGTTGCACATCGCCCGAAACATGCTCCGATCACTGAATTTTGGCAGAAAACACGTGGATTTTGCTGGATTTCGCCTGGTGTTGGCTTTCTTAGATCTACTTTTCGTACCTTTGCTCTGCTTTCTTTTTCAGTCTGATCAAATGATCTACTTCGATTCATTTTTGCTTCTAAAAGTTTGACATGCACATGTAGTATTAGAAGTAAGCTGTGTTGGAACTATTTGAACTTTTGTAACAGTTTCTGTAGGATTTTTTTATAAAAGTGACACAGTTTTGTAGCAGCTTTTTAAAAAATTTTGGCGCAATGGGCAGTGACTGTACATAATTCTGTGTGAACCAGAGATGAAACCGGGTCACTATAACGTGACCCCGTGACCCTGTGATCCGGTAAGGCATGTGACCCGGTGACCCGGTGACCCGGTTAGCGTCAGACCCTACGACCCGAACAGAGCTAGCACGATCAGGTATACATCAACTTACAAACGCACAACTGTGAGAATATGCTTTTTGTGGAATGTCTTCTTTTCATATATTAATATATCAGTTGTTATATTAGTTTTGCACTTCGATAGATTTGAATTTTGCGCTTTGTTGTGGACACTCAGCCGACAGGTTGTCGTTGCCCAGGCTGCACGACGAGGACGTGGTCCACAAAGCAGCCCACCTCCCTTTCCCAATCCACCACCCGACCAGGATTATTTGGCGTTTTATTCAATAAGCTTGTCCTTTATTGCTTTGTATACTAGCAGCTGTGATTCAACGGAGCTGGGAAAAAGCCTAGCTCTGTCCTTCCTTGCAATCTTGCCCGCTGCAGAGAAGCTTCGTTCTGATTCCGAACTAGATGCTTGAATAACTAATATGCGTTGAGCTGCGAAAGCCATATGAGGGAAGCGGTAACAATTCTTTCCCCACCAACGCAGTGGATCAAAGTTATGCTGGAAAGATATCTAGTCGCATAGCCTTCGATGATGACGGTTTATCTACTTGTGAAACATTGGATGTGCCTTCTACACCGCCGCCAAAAGCAGCTGCCATTGCAAAGTCATCTGGATCCTGCAACGTAGCCTTTATATTTGCTACGGCTTGTTCGTAAAATATTTGCCGATCTGCCGGATTGTCACAGAATAAGAAATCACGGAGTGTAGGGAAGTGTAGGGAGTGTGTGAACTGAATCTCTAGGGAGGCAATTAACCAATGGCCTTCCCGTAAATACGCCCTTGGTTTACTGTCTACCATATTGCATATTGAAGCACTAAAATAAAAGCAAACGGTAACAGGACACTGCACAATCAGTAATAAAGCAGCAACAGCAAGCAGCGTTCGCATCGACATTTGGAATGCTGTTTGTATGTTTACTTGCGCAATCTCGGCTACCGGGTCAGCACCGGGTCAGGGGTGTGACCTGGTGACCCGCTCAGAAAAGTGACCCGAACTGACCCGGTGACCCGGTGACCCGGTTTCATCTCTGGTGTGAACCGTCGAATTAACCCGGAGGACTATACTGAACATATCCTAAACACATCGGCAGAAGCGGACACAACGCAACTCCTGATCTGCACGCAAAACTAAAAAAACATTTAGCTGAGGTCGCGCTAAAGGCGTCACTAAATGTTGTATTCTGCCATTTCAACTTTTTGTCAGCACATGAATATCCGTTGTAAAAGGATTTCGCACTTAAGGCTTCAAAAATAATTTAACGTTTTAAAATTGTGAATTATATTTTTTGCATACGAAGCAGTTGAGCGGCGCCATTCGGGCGCCCACCGATACTATCTCAAGAGGGAATTTGTCCCCTTGCCCCGACCCTCGCTACACAGCTGGCTGCAAGCTCGCTATGACGGCCTTAACGCTTGATTAAAATCTCATTACGTTGATTCTCTGGGTACCCGTAAGCGTTTGGTTAATAAACTTGCTTGTTGTAGTTGTTACAAAAGTCCAACTGAGGACGTACCGTAATATAGTTAGGAAAAAAGAACTGCTTATCAAGTGGGTATTAAGGGAGGGTAGCCTTTCGAGTTGGTTCTAGGGGCTGTGTAATTGCATAACTAAAACCAGTACCGTACCACGCTACATTACACACCGACTTGCATAAATTTTTTGAAGCTAATATGAGCCTCGTATTTGTGCTTGCTATTAAGTAATTATTCTAAAGTCTGGAAAGGAATACTCCCATGCGGCAGCTATTGGTAGGAATTACAAAATTGATATAACTAAATTAATTTTAAATTTAACATTTAACTTTTTAAATTTAATTTTCCTGAACCGTTATATGATATGAATCCTTCAGAAATAATATTACACATGTTCATTGCGATTCGTTCAATATAATGGATCATAAGACATGTGGCCAAAGTAACCAAGAAAGTCTGGAAAGGAATACTCCCATGCGGCAGCTATTGGTAGGAATATTAAAATTGATATAACTAAATTAACTTTAAATTTAACATTTAACTTTTTAAATTTAATTTTCCTGAACCGTTATATGATATGAATCCTTCAGAAATAATATTAGACATGTTCATTGCGATTCGTTCAATATAATGGATCATAAGACATGTGGCCAAAGTAACCAAGAAAAGCGAAAATAAAATGTAGGTTATGTTGTTCTGGATATACTAAGCGTAAGTCTTAGCCTTATCTAAAGTTTAGGTTCTTCGATATTAAATACATTAACCGTAAGTCGGGAGGATGGGGTGGGTGAGGTTGACGCCACCCGAACATCAACTCTAAACTGTTCTTTTTTCCAACATCACAACGTAATGCCCCTCAGGGTTTCTTGGACCAGAGAGGTAATCTGTCTCCGTTCAATAATTGACCTGATGAATGATCCCTATAAGGCATGAGATGTCGACTATTCGACATAAAAAAAATATCTTAACATAGCTTTTATTAACAAACTTGTTAAAGATTTCGGGACAGAAAGTAACATTACTAATTTATCATTAGCCGCAAAGCCCAGAGACGTCATAGGTATGGCTATGTATTTCATATTAAATGTATTTAATAACTTGCTACATCTTAATGAAAACACACATTCGGTGATTTATAAAAGACATATATTGTGTATTTTTGTTTCCAACTTTGAAGTCTTAAATTATGGAGAAATTATACATGAAGTGTTTAATTTAGTAAGAAATTTTATATGAAGCCTTATGAAGCAAATACTTAAAATAAGAATTATTAAACTGATAAGTGGACAATGAAACTAATTCATGTAAAACTGTAGCTCAGTAATGTTGTCGCGAAACTAAAGTTATAAGACATTCGTCCCAAAAGCTAAATGAGGCATAGTGTCGTTGTTATACCTAAAACACATTAATTTACGCAATGTACTGTTCAAAAATTAAGGAAAAAATCAGGTATAGATGTGACAAATACCGTTTCGTATTAAGTTTAATATCCTTGACAATTATATTAGGCCTTCGTTTATAATATAAAAACACCAGTAACTGATTTTTTCTGATATTTGAAAATGGAATCTGGCTAATATAGTTTAGGCACAAAATAGTTTAGTTTAGTTTAGTTTAGTTTAATCAGGCTAATATAGGTTAGTTTAGGCTAATATAGTTTAGGCTAATATAGTTTAGGCTAATATAGTTTAGGCTAATATAGTAGGCGCAAAATTGATAATCTACGAGACACTGTCAAAAATTTTTTAAAGTGAATGTATAGCTTTTCGAGAATATCATAAAATATATATCATCACTTTTACTGCCGAACTAGTATTTCACACCTTGGATCCAAGGGTGTAGCAACGGCGACGGGGTGGGGCGCGGCCCTGTTGCTACCAGCATCTGCGTAAAAGATGACACAAAACGGAGTGCATGTTTATGTGCGCCGGTTTTGGCTACGCTGTGTCCCACATAGCAATTCCATAAGTTCCTATACGAAAAGATATCTCTGTGTGGATTTAATTTCTTTATTTAAATTGGCTTTTATTAAATGAGTCACATTTACCATGGAATGCCGTTGGCATCTATGATACTGTCAAACCCATCAAATTACGATAACAAGGAGTGTTTGCTGTTCTGAAGAAAGAAATGTGCTTACAGCTTCTGTTTTTGTACTATACAGTTCGTTACTAACATTGTTTGTTGGGCATGACATCGTCTACACGAGAATATAACCATTCTCGAATTTCACGGACGTTTTAACGTGAACACCGCATAATGTATTTGTATAATAATATTTAGTTTTTCGTAATGTATAGCCGAAATATTTTTGAAATGCAAATAATATTTTGAAAAATATTTAAACATCTGCATGGTTCGTGTGTTTTTGTCTGCAGCAATATTATACCAGTCATGATTATAAAGATATTCATTTTATCTGTCATTTGTCATTGCTTACACTTCAACTGACACACTATAAACCTGCCTTATAAAACCATATTTTGTTCGATCTTTTCTCTAGATAATATTTAATAAATACTGAGTTAAAATGCTTATTTATACTTGAAAGTTTTGTGTTAATTTGTGACTAGCGTTCCAAATAGGCTTATAGATTCCTAAACATTTCTTATTCGAAATCAGGAATACTCATACTTTTAGCAGAACTCAAAAATATATATTCTTGGGCACTAACGTTTGTTAAACATTGTAATAATGAACATACAGATATATTTAAAGTAGTATCAGTTATGCATTTTGAACGTTTTGTTTAATGGAATTTAAATCATAAAGTGAGTAAACACCACTTACAGAGGCTTCGAAAAGTATTCATTCATCGGTTCTTGAAAGATCCTGAGCATCCCGCAACAGCAATACGTAACTGAACGAAGAGCAAACGTATTGCCA
>JASANE010008893.1:0-86519 GCA_030248225.1 Trileptium ribeirensis | reverse complement strand
ACTCTCTGGTTCCATCTACAATAATAACATAAGGAAACATCCTGATGCGAGAACAAATCTTTTCCCAATAGTTGCGCTTGAAATATTTAGATCTTGTTCAGAGTTTATCCAGTGAATGACGCCTTTCTCTTTAGCCATTGCTCAAGCTGTGAGTGTCTTCAATCTCGTAACTACTCAGTCGCATTGACGCCGCCCTCGCCACGAGATGTCCTTTTTTAAAGCTAACCCTTCGCGAGGGAAGAAAGCAAACTGAGTTATTATCCTGAAAGAGCATCCATTGTAGTTGGTGAGAAGTGTGCCAATGGGAATTTTATTGTTTATTCTGAAAATACAACGAACGATTTCCCGTTTTTTGAAAATTCACAATTGCCTTTTTTTGTAGTTTGACACGCTTCCAGGATGCTTCTAAAGTTGCAAAGCTTAAATACTATATCTGTTTAGCGCAATAGAAGTGATAAACTGCTTGCAAACTTCTGTACAGTAATGCACCCACGAAATTATACGATTGGTTTAAAAAGTTAATTGCAGTAGTTTTTGCTAATTTTTGCTAAACAAATACTGTCTGTTTTGGTATAATGACGGATTTGTGGTTTTTGGTTTTTTCTTTGAGCGCCTATTCCTGCAATTTAATTTTATTAGTCGGTCTGGTTCATGTAGCCAGCAACTAATTTGTTATTTTTAGCATGATTTGAGCGAGAGAATCTTCTCGGCCTTCTGAAAAATACGTTCAATAGACAATGAGCGTACGTTTACTCTTTATGGATTAAATGATCCTAAAATAGATACTATTAGATAGGAAACAGTACAATCGTGGTGACTGCGGCCAGGCAGAGCATCATGATGATGATGATTGAATAGCTATGATGGGGTACATATCTCTGCCTGTACCCAGGTTTGCGCTCACCCCGTGTCTCCAGTATTGGAGACCCAGTATCTCGTTTATAAATGTTGCTGGTTAAAAATGTGTGCGCTTGTCATATATTTGTTAGATTATATAGAGAGTAAAGTTTTTATACAGGATGTTCAATAAGTAACACTTAATATTAAAATTACCCAGTGCGCCAAATAGTAAAAACATAATAAACGTTTTGGGCAACACCCCATCTCGACATTATCGGTGTATAGCCAACACTCAGGGAAGGTTTCATCCAATCAACGGCGTACAGTGATTTGCAAACTGAGATGGCGCGCCATCCTGCATAAAAACGTCTGTCAACATTTGGTAATCGATTAATACTGAAACCTTTTTAATAATTGAAGCAATAGTTTTATGATATGGGAACTGTGAACGAATGCCAAACCATTTTGTTGTATACTTCACAACTATTTTAATTAAGTGAATAAAAATTTACTGAGTCATTGTATCAGCAAAATTAGATTGAGTATCAGACAATTTGTTATACGAGATATTTAAATATGTATATATACACGTTAGGTTTTAATCTGAAAGTGAGTAAGTCTTATGTCAGTCTCAGCAATAGTTTGAACTTGTGGCGTTACTTATTGGAAATCCTATACAAGTTGTGGAGAAATTTGAACTCTAAGCGTATGTAGTTTATACAACTCCGTTCCATCCATATCTTCATCACTCATTTTCATAGGTTTTCATGTATTTTGAACTCGCATGAGTCTATTTTAAAGGCAAACCCATTTTTTACTTGCATCCCCACACCATAAGGAACCACTGTGAAAATGTTGAGCACACACAGGGAAACCTTTGCAATAGATCACAAAATTAACGGAGCACAAATTTTTTGTATATGGAGCCGTTTTCCTCGGAGGGGCTAATTCTCATTTAAAACAATTTCCTAATGTAGGAGTGCAGCACGGCTAAGGCTTGTTATACACTCTATGCCACAATGAGTACAACACAATACCACAGATATATTCATCAGAGTTGCCAATTATCAACTTACAAAATGAGCCATGTTCGGATTTATCGGAAATATTTACGGGGCATAGTATTATGTGATAGTCATAGCATATAAATCTATTGGATGAACAATGCATGACTGTTGTAACGAACCTTGCTGATTAAAAATGTAGAATTATGCGAGAGGTAGTATGAAAGTACAAATACGGAAACTGGAAACGAAGAAATTCACAGAATTCTTGAAAATACAGGAAAACTGCAAAGCGAAAAATTTCCGAAATTTCAGGAAACATGTTCAACAGGGAGCTAGGTATCAGAGGAAGATGTAGAAGATAAATGTTAAATGTGGATGGGCACCTCTCAGCACGTGAGCGCGCCGCCCCTTAATAAGGAGAAGGCACGAGATGGGGTCACACACTTCCCACTCAATGGGGCTGTCTCTCACGGAGAACAGCACTTCCCCTTGACGAAGCACAGCACTTCTAGAACACAGCAATTTTCTCAATGAGCACTTCCACTCAATTGGCACAGCACCCTCTATCCAAGAGGCGCAGTACTTTTTCCGACGGTACACAGCACACATACATGCTCGCGGTCCGAGGTCTCAGGTAGGTAGCCAGGTCCTCGCAGGAGCGGCCATCGGCCTCCGAAGGGCAGAGGGAGGGATGTCAGCCAGTCCACGTGGGATGGTCGAAAAATTTAAAACACCATGAAATGGTAAATCATTTCTTCTCGATTCCACAAGCGAGAGAAGTAGACGTAGAATGAGGGATTTGCCACCTTCTCTTCAGTCGAGGAGGGGAAGTACTGTGCGCCGCTAAGAGAAAAGTGCTCACTGAGGTGTGTGTGCTGTGTACCATTTAGGAAGAAGTACTGCGCCTCTTGGATAGAGGGTGCTGTGCCAATTGAGTGGAAGTGCTCATTGAGAAAAATTGCTGTGTTCCATTCATAGAAGTGCTGTGCTTCGTCAAGGGGAAGTGCTGTTCTCCATAGAGAGAGACAGGCCCCATTGAGTGGGAAGTGCTGTGACCCAGTATTGTGCCTTCTCCTTATTAAGGGGCAGCATTCGGGTGCTGGAGTGCCCATAGGCATTAAGCGTATCTTCTACATCTTCCTCTGATACCTAGCTCCCTGTTGAACATGTTTCCTGAAATTTCGGAAATTTTTCGCTTTGCAGTTTTCTGCTATTTCAAGAATTCTGTAAACCTTGGTTCCAGTTTCATCGTATTTGTACTTTCATACTACCTCTCGCATAATTCTACATTTTAATCACGATTCGTTCAACAGTCATGCATTGTTCCATCTGAAATCCAATAGATTTATATGCTATGACTATAGCATGATCTATGCCATAAATATTTCCGATAAATCCGAACATGGCTCATTTTGTAGCGCATTGGCAACTCTGATGAATATATCTGTGGTATTGTGTTAATTTTGTACTGCATTGGTGCATAGATGCTATAACAAGCCTTAGCCATGCTGCACTATTACGTAAAAAGTGTTTTAAATGGAGAATTAGCCCCTCAAAACAAAAACGGCTCCATATCCGGGAAAATATATACTCCGTTCATTTTATAATCTATAAAGGTTTCCTATGTGCTGCAACGTTTTCGGCAGTGGTTCCCTATGGTGTGGGATCAAGTAAAAAATGGGTTTTCGTTTTGAAATAGACTCATGAGATTCAAAATACATGAAAACGACCTTATGAAATGAGTGATGAAGATATGGATGAAACAGACATTGTATAAACTACATACGCTTAGAGTTCAAAAACTTCTCCACAACTTGTATAGGATTTCCAATAAGTAACGCCACAACTTCAAACTATTGCTGAGACTGACATAACTTACTTACAGCCTACACTTTCAGGAATTAAAACCTAACGTGTATATATTACATATTTAAAATATCTACGTATAACAAATTGTCTGATACTCGACTTAATTTTGCTGATCGAATGACTGCAGTAAGACTGTATTCACTTAACTAAAATAGTTGTGAAGTTGTGCGACAATGGTTTGGCATTCGTTTTCACAGTCCCCATATCATAAAACTATTGCTTCAATTATTAAAAGGTTTCATCTAATCGATTACCAAATGTTGACAGACTTGACTTTATGCAGGATGGCGCGCATCTTCGGTTTGCGATGGCTGTGCGCCGTTGATTGGATGAAACCTTCCCTGAGTGTTGGCTAGTGCGCCGAGGCAATGTCGAGTGGCCTGTTCGTTCTCCACTACCAAAACGCTTTTACGTATGTTTACTATTTGGCGCACTGGGTAACTTTAATGCTAAGTGTTACTTATTGAACATCCTGTATATTCAAACTTTACTGATATCTCTATATAAATAAATATATATGAATATATGACAAGCGCACACATTTTAAGTTTCAGCAACAGTTTTATTTATAAGACAATACTGGCAAGTCTCAGATGTTTTGTAAAAAATTTACCAAGATAAGCATAGGCGCCGATCCTAGGGGGTGCAGGGGCAGAGGGTATATATACCCCCAGTAATCTGACGTGTAGCTATTAAATAAGTAGTAGTAATGATGCTTTCCTGCCCTGGAAAACAGCCGCAGTCCAGCCAGCGAGTTGTACTGTTTCCTATCTAATGATATCTATTTTCAGGATCATTTAATCCATAAAGAGTAAACGTACGCTAGTATATGTCTATTGAACGTTATTTTAGGAAGGCCGAATCAAGGTCCTGTTCTCGCTCGAATCATGCTAAAAATAACAAATTAATACCATTGCTGGTACTTCGAATGAACCAGACCAACTAATAAAATTAAATTGCAGGATGTAGCACTAGAAGAAAAACCAAACCAGCCAAATCCGTCCGTTATACCAAAACAGACAGTATTTGTTTAGCAAAAATTAGCAAAAACTACTGCATTGACTTTTTAGAACCAATGGTATGATATATTTCCGTGGGTGCATTACTGTACAGAACTGCAAGCAGTTATCAGCTTCTATTGCGCTAAAGCAGCACAAACTGGTATTTCTAAGCTTTCAACGAACTTAGAAGCGGCATTATTGCTCAAAGCATGTCAAACTAGAAAAAGGCAATTGCTCGATTTACAAAGCACAAGAAATCAGGCGCTCAGCGTTTTGCTATTTCTCAGATCCAACAAATTAAAAACCCAGTTGACACACTTCTTCGCCAACAAACTGCCGATGGAAAAAAGTTTGGAAGAATGCTCTTTCCAGGATCATAAGCTCAGTTTGCTTTCTTACTCGCGAAGGGTTAGCTTTGAGAGGACATGCTCATGACGAGGGCGGCTCTATGCGACTGATACAGTTACGAGTTGAAGACACTCCACAGCTTGAGCAATGGCTAAAGAGAAAGGCGTCATTCACTGGATAGACGATTCTGAACAAGATCTAAATATTATTTCAAGCGCAACTATTCGAAAGATTTGTTCTCGCATCAGGATGTTTCCTTATGTTATTATTGTAGATGGAACCAGAGATACTTCTGGTGCTGAACAGAAGAGTATTTGCTTGAGGTATGTCTATGAAGATCTCACTGTTATCGAAGATTTTGTCGGGTTCTGCGAGGCTGATGAGCAGACAGGACAAGGTATGTCTGCAATTGTTACGGATGGGCTGTTACGGTTGTAACTGCTTGTAAAGAACCTTCGTAGCCAATATTACGGTGCGTTTAACATGAGTGGTGCATACGATGGCTGCCAAGTGCTTGTAAAGAAGAGTCAACCGTTGGCGCTTTATGCTCATGGTGGCACACACCGCACAAATTTAGTAGTTCAGTCAGCTGTTAGCGAAGTTCCATTCTTACTTGATTCTGTTCATTGGGTTAATGACATTGGAGTGCAGTTTCAACGTAGCTCGAAGATGTGTCAAGTTTTCGCACACTTTGCAAAAGCTTCTGATAGTCGGAACTTATTTAATCGCTTTCCCAAAACGTTGGTATATTCGCACACCCGCTATAAAGCAAGAAATTTTTCTTTATTCTTGTATTTGCACCAGTCTGGTTGAACTGGCCGAGTTCTGACACTGATACGTCCACTCTGCTAGGCGTCTGCTGGATTGATTCGAAAAAGGCAATACTTTTCTTGGCCTTAAAATAGTGTTATCGCCATGGAACATTTAGAAGTTTTAAATACAGCTCTGCGAGCAAAAAAACAAACCGAATCGGGTATGATGGCAGTAGTCACAGCAAAAAAAGAAATTGAATCTCGAAGTTACGAAGAAACGTTTCTTGTGATCTACGAAGAAACGTAACAATTCTGTGAACAAACTGACCTCGACCATATCGTTCTGCCAAGGGTAAAACAATTACCAGCCAGAATTGAAGAAGCCCGTCACGACCATCAACCCAAGGACTGCGTAAAGGTTTTTCGAATTCAGTTCTAGCTTATACTATATTCAACTGCGGCAAACTTATCTCGGCGATTTGACCTGCCTGAACTCTGCGATTAGTGGATTCAGTGGGTAGTAGCATCACTTGTTAGGTGCGGTAGCCGTCCGGGGCGACCTAGCAAGTGGTGTTATTCTTGCGAAGACCGGGTGAATAAGGGGCGTGGAGTAGATTACCCCATTGAGCCACTCATTCCCAATTACCAACTCGATCAGCCGTCCGGGCATCTAGACTTTTGAGAAAATAACTGGATTATAGCTCGCCACAACTATACAGGTTTTATAATAGCATAGTTCGTCAGCCGTCCGGGGACAGCTATAATATGACGGCTTGTATTAGCGTAAACCTAAAAAATTAGGCTAAGGTAATTCAATAACCCTGCAGTTGGTCAGGCGTGCGGGGGCCTATTGTATAAACTCACAAGAGCTGTAATAAAGTATCAGCTAACTCAACTTCTAACCACTATTCAGCATAATTCTATTATTTAACGCCGTGGTCAGCTGTCCTGGGGCTGCGGATTGAATAAAACCGGTACTTAGCGTAATTCTAAGAACCTATGTTGAGGTAATCAGATACTCGCACCGTCGTCAGCTGTCCGGGGGCGAGGGTGTAAACCTCAAATGAGACTTAAATAAGGATCAGTACTAGAGTACACCTAAGGCTCAATCTAAGGCAGTTATATACTCGTGTAGTTACCAGCCAGTCCGGGGTAGTCGCGCCAACCTCACGAGAGGAGTATATAATAAAATAGTACCTAACCTAAACTTAAAAGTAATAGACATCGGGATAGTTGAGCGAGAGACAATTGAGTGGCCTAGTGACATAAAGACCTAAAGTGAAACTGTGCAAAAGCTACCGATGAATCCTAGCGCAAAATACCTTATACGGGTACAAAAGAACAGCGTCGTGGACTAAATTAAGCGTGCTAACATTGTTTGCCTTAACATTTTATCATATTTAGTAATAAAATATTCTTGCCAAGGGTTTGGTACTTATTGTCTGAATTCGGAGTGATTAGAGCAACGCAAAATATAGGGCACGAACACTGATAGTAAAAGTAAAAGTGAGAGCCATCCGTACTTCCCCACCGCTATACTACTGGCAACACCTCGGACCGCACAGTCTTTCGGTGACGAATCCAGTCCCCTTTTTAACACCGATAGCCGTCATAAGGAAAAAATACCACTCAACCCCTACCCCTCTGTAAAAGCAAAAATATAACAGGTGTGTGCTGGAAACCCCATGTCAATAGACATAAATAAACTAATGGAGACTCTACATTTTAGAAATGGGGTTCATGGACCATAAAACTATTGAAACCAATGAAAGGGAAAGGTAAAGTCAAGCTGGACTCTAAATAACAAAACCATCGCAGCCAGCGTGTTTGATAACTTAGTACACACTGCAAGATACGTAATAGCGTGCCGAAATTTGGAAAGTCAATATTTCTAGCATATTCGAACGAATATGCCAGAAATGTCAATATTTTCTGACATAAACGAATCATATTCAGGCACACACTAGCCGAGGAAGTGACCCCACAAAAAAGTGTTGGTGCGCCAAATTTGTACGATCTCGATGATTTGAAGTCGAATTTGTCGGATCTATAGTGAAGCTGCATATCGTTGAGATGATCTTAGTTTTTCGATGCCAAGCCTATGTAGCGAGACTTTTCGGTATCGGACAAAAAATTTGTATCGAAATTCACCTATCCGAAGATGAGTTAGTCACAGCGACAGACAAAAAAGAAGTTATTTTTCCCTAGCGCCCTCAAGTTAAGCTCTCTTTCAATAATGAGTGATGTTCGAGCTGTTTCGAATAAAACTACAGAATTAGCAAAAACGCAGTGATATATTATTTACGCTATCATAATTTTAGAGAAATAACACTATCCACGCTTATGTATGTAGTTATATTAGTTAAACTGTGTTAATAGACTAGATAGATTTGAACTATAATAGTCCAATAACGCATCTTATGTAACGTTGAATTAAAATTTATACATGATGCAATGGTCATCAAATAGCCGTCGTTTATTTCTCCTTGGTGATTTGGAAAACGAAAAATGGATGATTGCGTCGATCCAAAAAATTCGTGATCCTGCAAAACTACTAATTGTGCGGGACTTTATCGACGCTTTATGTGCTTGTAAATGTGGGTAAGTATGTCCTGTAAATTTTATCGGTCTATGTATTATCTATCTTTATTTCTTTTGAGGATTTGTAGTGTTTCTTGAGCTTGATTGTTATGTTATTTTTCCACTGATTTATGCAGCTACCGATTCTTAAAATCGACTGTGCTTGAAAAGTTATACTTAGGGCCTTGCTCTGTTGTTCTCAGAGGGCGTTCAGGAAAATTTAACTGTGCAGTTGGGCTTCCTTCAAGAATTTGTTGCCCTTTACAGTGTACTACAAAGCGTCTCTGAAATATGTAATTAATTAAAATATCTCAATATATCGCTTGGTCTATTTTTGCAAAAAATTTATTGTCACTCAGTTATAACCCAAAACATTGCTTTCGGGGTTAGCAGGAACGCAGGATATTTCGATATAACACAGGAATTCTGAAATTATGGCCAGTGAACCAACCATAACGAAGAATTATGATTGTCAAGAGTGGTAATTTCGACGGCGTCCGTTTCTGTATTTTTTGGGGTCACACGCATAGCTCGATTTCGGCGGGGCGGATTGGCTCCGCTCGTGCGATAGGTTGTTCGAAAGCTTAAAATCGCCATCTGGACCCTTCTAGTTATAGGCGAAAACCCATTCCAATAACGTCCTCTCGACAAAAACGGGTCGAAGGGGTTCGGATGGGGTTGAATAAGGGTCTGGTAAAACATGCTATGGAGTGTATTTCGACATGTGAAGCAGATATTATGAGCTTAATTAGTATCATTTTTTGGATCAAACAAAACTATTGCTTTGGTATATACTACTACCACCACCACATCCTTTAGAGTCGATTGGTTTCATCGCGCGTGCAGCGGGTTCGACTGCACCGTGACTTCAGCACTCTTTTCCATTTGTCCCTGTCTTGCGCGTCCTCAATTCGTAGCCCTATCGATTGCATGTCCTCTTTGACGACCTGTTCCCACTTCTTTTTCGGCCTTCCACTTGGCGCCTTTCCTTCGAATTGGACTTCAACCGCCTGTTTCGCCACGCCGCAAGCTCTGCGTTGAACGTGGCCGTACCATCTCAGCCTCCGGTTGGTCAGTTCTGTTTCCAGCGACGTAAGTCCAAGTGATTTCGCCACATTCCCGCTGGATGCGCAGTCTTCCCAACGCACTCCTGCCATCCACCGCATCATTTTTCTGTCAGTGGCTAGAAGAGGGGCCGCTGCTTCCTTCGTGAGTGCCCAACATTCAGAAGCATAAGCTAGCACGGGGCGAATGCACGCGTTATCCACACTCCCGCGCACCTTACAGGGCCATCGTTTGTTGGTAAGTAGACTCGCGAGCTCTTTCCATTTGAACCAGGCGGCTAGACTACGGGCCTTGGCTGCCCTCCGTAGGTCCCCCTTGTAGTCGATGGTGTTCCCAAGGTACGTGAGGTCCCCAAGGTACCCCCCTTTGGTATATACTACTAAACGTAATAAATTACAAAAAGTGAGCGGAGCAATAGTCAAAGTACATTTTATCTTATTTATGTATACATGTATTTCAACGAAATATTTAATAATTCATACTAAGTATCACGTTTTAGACTTTTGATGTCAAATCCACCTTACAAAAAGCTAGCTGTAAAAAATTAGCTAATTAGTAATATCACCTAATTATTTAACTAATTAGCAAACACGATAAAATTATAGAGGTTTAAAATTACATATTCGTGCTCAGCGATATCGAAAACTCCTGAGTGCCAAAAATTATGTAGCAATTTTAAGATGATTTTGAAATTTGCATAAAATTAACTAATTAGCTATTTGATTACTTAGCTAATTAAACATATACGGCCAAGTTTTAGAGCTTCAGATTTATCATATTCTTGATCAGTGTTCCAGAAAACCCCCGTGTGCATTTTTTCATTTCGGAGCATTTTGAAAATTTTAAAAAATTAGCTAATTACTAATTAATTAACTACTTAGCATATTTTTAACACCGCCGAATAGTAATAAACACCAGATTCATAATCAGCACGGCGAGATGTAATATACGCACCAAAATAATAGCTTTACAATAATTATTCATTGTTAAATAAGCAATTTTTGTTTGAAAATGCTAAAAATAGGGTGTTGCACCTGTTCGATATTAGACCTTTCAAACAAAAAAGTTTATTAAAATCGGCCCAGTAGTTATTGAGGAGTTCAACAAGCACACGGTGCCGAATTTTACCTTTCTGACGAAAACAAAAACGCTTCGCTTCGCTCCGCTCAGTAATGCTCTTTTAGGAGGATGCCGTATTTGGGTCAAACGGAGTTTTTATTGGGCCCATTACACCCAAAATAACATACATGAGCGAGGTCGGAAGTCCCAAGGGATATTGGGGGCTTCGGGGGATATAAATTTTTGAAATCTGGGACTTTTTGCGCGAAAAGGTCGGTGTGCAGCCTCAGGGTGAGAGTCAGACTAGCACCCAAGCCGTGGGATCGCCCCAAGGTGGTCCGAGCCTCAGGGCGATAATCCTCCTTCACCATTCATCATGCATGTAAAATATCGAAAACGGCAATATTTCCGCAACCGCTCGAGCTAGTGCTCATAGTGCTCCTATTGTATTTGTTTACATGAAGGGCTATGTCAAAATGTGGTTTTGAATGAGCATATGAGACTGAATTTACACTTAAGCGGCAATACGTATCTCGGTATACGCTCCAGCTATCTAGTTCATAGGTGCTATTGATCTCATTTTGTAGAGTAATTTATTCTCGATATTGCAGCAAATAGTGTGCTGCTACTGTCATTATGTACGTTGTAGGGCTGGGATAAAAGGATTTTTGGATGGGCCCATGAGGCACCCACACACGTAACCGGTAAGAATGTCGCAGCCGGTAGAACCACATGGTTGTTGTTGGTTCATTTTGTAGAATCATTATTCATTCTCTGCTTATCTGTTGTGTCATTATCGATTTTCGCTGCAGGGTGGTATAAAATGAGGTTTTGAATGGGGCACATTCGACCCAAACTACACGAAAACTGTAATATCTTGGTTTCAAGCAATATGACCGTTTTGTAGAGCAATTCATCCTCTATGTAGTTGCATATATATATCAGGGAATAACCGGAACCGAAATTTACCGAAACCGAAACCAGCAACCGGAACCGTCCATTTAAACCGGATCCGGAACCGGAACTTGGTCTTCGAAATTTATATATAGTAAAACAGATGATGGAAGAAATGAAGGTATTGTGGATTTAAAATGAATTAAAAATAACTTTTACATTAAAATTAATGTATTGCGATGGTATTATTGCCTTTCTGAAACTTTAAAGAGACTGAGGGAGCTAATAATGTTTATTTATTGATCAAATATGTCGGTTGTTGGACATTTAGAGCAAAAAATGTCTTCCACTATACACCATTTCCATTGCGTATACTGCGTCAAATCGAATGTGCTTACAAAGCTTGGACCGTAGAATACACACATTCACTCTGTCTCCAGTCGCGGCGGGTGCTTGACGCAATTTGTGTTAGCCAATCATACCCTAAGTACTTCTGCGTAAGCCATACTCTGTTACCGAGTTGGACCGGTTTAATTCAAACGTATTCCACAGACTGCTGGATATGTAAAATAGCTGCTACAAGCATCGACCTGGCTTTGATTTAACAAACTCGTGCAGGTTATTGTGAAAAATTCCTGCTCAAATTATGTGCCCTACTTACGTTTGACACGGCAAATTGTTTAGTCAATCTTTTCTTTTGCTTGGTTGTATTGGAACTTGATCATTGTATAAGATATATTACATATGTTTGGATTACAGGATGAAGCAAAAACATAAAAAATTTCAAACAAAATTTTTAAACCGGAATTCCGGTTCCGGTATGGTTTTTGCCCTTTGCCGGAACTGCAACCGGAACACGATTTTCGCCGGAACCGGAATTCCAGTTACTCCTATATATATATATATATATATATATATATATATATATATATATATATATATATATATATATATATATAGTGAGTCCCTTAATTTGCTGTCTCTAAATTTATGTTTTCATAAGCTAAATATTTTTAAACATTAATTACTACAATTTCTAATGCTGAAACGTTGTTTTATTGCAGGAAAATACTTGTACGACTGTCAAGAGTACCGGATAATGTGGAAAGATGTATATTCAGATTGGGTAAAAACAACTTTAAGAAATTTTGATTTCGCACCAATTCATTGAGATCGTTAGAGGGCTGGCTAATACAAAACTGTAGCAAGACAGTGTGGCTTATCGTTAGCCCGTACATTGTGGCTCTAGACCACCAAACAATAAAACTTTGTTTTTCATTACCCAAGGCTAAGGGTAAAAACAACAGCCGGGTAAAAACAGCCGTCTGTTTTGGGCTGTCGAGCAGCCAGTTGTAAAGCGATTGGATTAAGTATATAGCGGATGGTAACAGCTGCACATTTGACCCTCATAGTCACACAGCACCAGCATAGTAGCTCCTTGCCACCATTCACCGTAGGACAATTTTCGAAAATTTCTCCCGGATCTCCTCCGTTTCGGCACATTATGTTTGCTTTAAATGATTCTAGATCCGCTTTGGCGACAGTAATTTAACTTTAAGCTTTCCAGGGCTGCTGTGACAACACAAAATCTTTGCAAACCATTTCCATATCCGGGTGACTGCTGCCGGAACCCCATTTATACATCCACATATATACATAAAACACAATGAGAGAGGAGATTTCGGTGCGAACGCCTCGAAATCGTAGCAAACATCAAAGTGTAGCATCAAAACTCACCATTTCTGAAGTGGTCCGAATCGTCATTGCTTGTCCATCTATCGTCATCCCGTAACGTCCCATCCATCCATTGTCATCGCGTACCGTCGCCTGAAAACAACGCAGCAGCAGCAAGCTGAACTTTACTCCGATTTCGCTCCAAATGCCCCACTAATTTCAGTAAGGGAGTCAGTAAACAGAAGTGTCATTGATACATATATACAAAAGCATCCAGAGAATTTGTCCGAACGAACCAGTCCAGGATCATCAAAGCTGTGAAACCTGTCACAGCAGCATTGAGCTCTGTGAAATCCGTCGCGTCAACGAAATTATCAGCACTTCAGTTCAGTAGAATTTTCTGACCTCCAACATCGAGTCGCAAATTACGCCGTCACATATTTCGGTAGAATTATGGCTGAACTTTGACGCTGCTTGTTACTAGCAGATGTGTACTGGCACTATCGCTATATTTACACCCCGCTCATGATAACCGGTTCGAGATTTTTGGTGATGGTAAGCCGAATTTACCGAGACGCTGGACATGTCTCTCCGGCGAACTTGAACAGGTCGTTCTTGAACAGATCGACCTTTCATAAGGGCGGGATAATTTGGACCAAAAAACAGTCCCGGCTCTGTACTCGACTGCAATCTTCCGCTGTGGGCCAGTCCCAAAGAACTTTCGTCGGGTCACTAGAGGGTTCTTTACGACACAAACATTTGAGCTCTACTGTCTCCGCGTGCGGCACTGATGCAACTTTTCCCCAGTAGTAAGCTTTGGGGTAATGCGTACATCGCGTAGAATTCTCCGACAGATAACGAGTCCAAGTTAGGCATTTCAGCTGACTGTATTTCGTTCTGGATGGTGTTGTTAATGCTAATCGCAAGCTTTTCAGCATTCGATGTATTGAAGTACTCTGATTCGTGAGAGAGGTCGGACGGCTCTCTTCAGATTCGGACGATTCCGAACTCGCACTGTTTCTTTATAGTGGGCTTGTTTTCAGGTGGTTGCTTAGCGATTGTAGCATTAGCGCTAGCAGAGGACAGCTTTTTGACAGCGGGGTTCTTGGGTTTGCAGACTTTTTTTTGATCTGCCGAACGTATCCTTTATCTGTAATAATAGCACCGTGCATCGAGACACGATGTCGTTTAGCCGGAGGCGCGCTGATGCTCGGCCGTCCGAGAAACTATGATGGCCTCGGACGAAGTTTGATCTTCAGCTGGGGTCAGCATCACTGAATATCGCTTCCCTGGTGGAACATGACGCTGGGGCGCTCGAGCAAGCTCCAAAGGCTCATCGTGAATGAAGCCGGGCATGGAGGTATCTGAAACTGAAGATGCTGCAGACGGCGGTGTGCGGTAAGTAGCGTCACCGTAATTTCACTAGTTAAATCTGATGGAGTGAGGTATTCGTACAGCATGGCTGCTGTGAAAGTCTCTCCGCGGGTTCTACGTCATCTTTATAACCAGCACAGCCATGATCAACACCTTCGCCATCCGGCTTGCCAACGGCTAGCTCCCGTCCTCAGAAGTGATAGGATCGCCATGGGAAGTAAGACTTTAGTTTGATCATAACCAGTCATTGGACGTTGTATTTTTCGCGATTGAACAGTAGACCCTGGTTGCGGCAAAGTCCGCGTTCATATTACGCTCATTGAGGCCCTGTCTCATAATCAGGCTGATGAGATTCACAAACGCAGCCCTACAGTGCGGTTCGTTAGCTCCAGTTCGCTGAACGTGTTCCATCAGTTCCTTCTCGTAGAAGGCCTTCAGCGACCCAGAACAAGCAACGTTTAACGCATGCAGCACGTCCGTAGTATCGGCCTATAGCTTCATCAAAGAAACATTGTCAGACTGGGCGAGCTCAATCGTGTGGAGAGATGTGTGACTATTAGGTGCATTGGTCAAGTTCCAGCCGTAATTTCGCAGAAACCATTGAACCCGTCCTGGAATGTATGTCAGTCGTAATCTATCCGCTTTCACTCACCGTGTCTCGAAAGGCCTGATCACCCCTCCATTAAGTTTGCAAAGTGCTTCCTCGAAAAATGATTAGTGGGTCCATTTACCGTCGGCGCTACAACCGGCAATCACTGTTGTATTTTCAATGTTAGCACCACACTTTATGTTGAAAACCTTTTCCCCGGACTGCAGCCGCCGTGCGACATTTCGATGGATACATCGCAAAGCCGCTTTTGTCGGCGTTTTATAAGCATATTGTGGTCGGTCGGTTTTGATGCCCAATCGCTCCATCTCACTCTCTAGCACGTCGTAGAAGCCATAGATGACGTAGGTGTCAACTGTAACGTTATTGTGGGCCCCATTTCTTTAGCGTTAAACGACAGCGCGCCATGAAACCCCGCGTCCAATCAGAACCTGACAAATTGTCCTTGACGCACGTACAAGTTCGTTTGCGACACTGTAATCACTGACGATCAGCCGAAGTTTAATCACGGTTGGCGCGAGTCCGAGTCGAGCCATCTGTCGAACATTTTCCGCCAATTTATTCTTTGTTTCATCCGAAAGCTGGCGTTTGCGACCCTGCTTTTTAGCTCGAGTCCGTGCGCCTGAAGAACGTGCTGGCGGAGCATGGACACCGAAATCCCTGGATAAGCTTGAATCGTAGTATAGACTTTGGTCGCTTCAAGTACCTTTTGGACCACTTCGTTGACAGTTGCCGTAGTGTAAAGTTTTTCTTTAGGCTGGTTTTTACCCATAGTAACTATATATATCTTGCTAAAACTAGAACGTATTAGAATATATATAACGCCAACACAACACGCCTGAACTGATGCCTGTGTAATTTTTACACTTACGTCTGTTTTGGGTAATAAAAAAGTCATTGAAAAAACATCAGGGGTAAAAAGCAACAATATTGTTTTTACCCTCGTGCATACAAAGTTTTGGGTAAAAAACACATCCGTAGAACAATGAACGGCGAAATAAGTTTGATGTATCGTTGTATAGTAAAGTCTATGTACGGCTAATGTACAAACGACCATAGCCCGTTATTCTCCTGGTAGCTTTACGCACAAAGGTTAGTGAACGTAACTTCAAAGAATTTTTACCCAGTTTGGAAGAGTCTGCATTCGCAATAACTCCTACAGCTAACGACTGCGCTTTTTGTGGGCTGTCTCACTATGATCGAAGATGAAGGACGGGGAAATACATATCACTAAAGATAATAGGTCATAGTCTTCTCGGCTGCAATCCAGTGGCAACTTGGTCACTATTATTTTTCCCAATCTGATATATTATATGGAGAAAAATTTTCTTCGAGTATGAACTGGGACCCTAGAGTCATTTCATTTTTCGATAGGCTACGCACAGGCCAGGCACAGGGATGCATAGCTAATGATACTTTCGTCGTACGCAGAAAATGGCACTGGAGTTCGAAATTCTTGAACTTGAAAATGAACGTAATTGTGACAAATCAAAGGGTCAAAATTAATATTGGGGGTTGGGATAGCCGGGCCACTTTAATGTTCATAATCCCGGGGAGCCCAAGTATAGGGGCGACTTCCAGACCCAGCGGTGTACAGATATGAGAGCGCCCCCTCCCCGGTTCAGACGACTTTGAGTTAATATTAATTTTTTCACATATTTGTGGGTTTTTTGTTTAAATTGTTAGGTGTTTCCGCACCAACCGTAAATTCAAAAGTATATTTGCGATATATCTCAATGAATATTTAATCGTAGCAGTACTTAAGCGTTCAAAAACTTGAACCACCTTTCATCTCAGGTACCTGGATAGTGGCCAATAGCTGAATCGGGGCGACCAAGTTAGGGGGTGGCCCTCGGTTTGTCAGCCATAAGCTGAGGGGAGCTCCCCACGAACCGGGGGAGACCACATATAGGAGGCACCCTGCCGCCGACATGTCGAAGCTAGTAATTTCATGGAATAAAAACTATACATAAAATATAGTTTGATCTACTCCGAAGTGTGTTTGCCTGGTCTTTAATAAGTATAAAAATGTTTGTTGCCGGAAAAGATGCGTATGAAAAATGTTGAACTTTATAACCTTTTGGCGTCGTAAAATATGCTGTGCGGTCTGAACTTTTGCTTGTTTCATTCAAGCTTAATTAATGTAATACAATTCATTTCGTAATCCATCAGATTCTATTCCTACATGATATTGCTATATTTTAGTGAAGTTTCATCTGAAGTTGTTTGGCTGTCCTCAAAAGCTGTGTTGTCGTTACTAAAGATTTGTTACCGGTAAATTTATGTACATATATGTAGGTTGTACAAATGATAAAAAGAAAAAATTTTGGTTTTATAAAGTTCTTCGTTAGAAAATATGTTTATATAATATTGTGCTTGTTCTTATGAAATTGGACAGACGGATCTGAACTAAATTTACATAGAATTACTCAAAGAAGAATTTGCTGTTCGTGTAAATATTTTATCCTGTCGATATTGTTTATATCTACGTATAGTCTAGTGTATGTGCGGATGTCATCTTTTATCAGTGCTGTGATTTTGATCGTAACTGTAACAACGCCATATTACGGTTGCGGGGATTGGTACCACGTTTCCAGTGGCCACAACTACACATATCGATATACTCAACAATATATTTCTGACTTCTAAATTTCAGTAAGTCTGTTGAGTGAGCACCAAACGTTTAGCCATGAAGAAATCGAAGCGTACGTTGTTGTCAACGTAAAAAACCTTTGTTGCGAAAATAAAAGTTATATTCTGCAACTTCACTCATGGAATGATACTCTCATTAGCAAAATACTTGAGGAGTGTTCACACACTTAAGCTTTTTGCCCAAATGTTGATTTTGAAGGATGTGTTTTTTACATAAATTTGAATACCTTTCAAAGTTTTAATGAGTATTATTTTAGTTAATCGGGCACAAGAAACATTGTGTAGGAAAAGTTTGAGCTCAAAATTTAGCAATCTACTTTTAAAATTCGCGAGTTGCAGCATTTTTCTACTAAAATCACCGTCAGATTTTAGCTAAAGGTTTGAAGGTGTGAAGTGATAGCAACTTAAGGCCCGAAGTTGAGCCTTATGTGAGATTCTTGTGAAGTTTGACGTTTTATACAGCACACTATTAATAGATCTAAGGGAATGTTTAAGTCAATTTCGTCGTGTTTGAAAATCGGGAGTCTCTCTCGTATGGAATTAATAAAAATACTAAAATTAGCGAATCAATATTTTGATTATTAAACTTTTAATTTTGGGAGTCTGCTATCATCACTTAGCTATCGGATACAATGTGAATGTTGTCGCGTTTTGCATATCCTGCAACGCAGAAAATTGGATCTCTGTTTTATGCTTTTTTGTCCAGAAATGTTGATTTCTTCTAGAGAGCTGTTGACGCGAGCGGATTTTCCTCAAAACACTGTTAGTATTTTCTCTGTGTAAGCTGGATGACACTTTGCGCGTAAGTCATCAATGCATTGATAGATTTTCGCAAATTTGTTCATTCAATACATTAATGATTCAGTATCGAGAGCTACAGCTTTGTTGTTATGGCATTTTTGTTTGTTTGCGATCAGAATGTGCATCATTTTGCTCGCATACAAAGAAAACTGGCGCTGCCTCATATATATATATCTATAAAGTATTTTTCATACGTATTTTTCATTGAGCGGAGCGAGGCGAAGCCGAGCGAAGCGTTTTTATTTTCTGTCTGGGAGTAAAAAGGTCGATGTCCGTTCGTTCGTTCGGTCCGACGGATCTCAAGAACCACTGAACCGATTTTAAAAAGCTTTTTTTGTTTGAAAGCCTATCATGTCAGAGTGTGCACCTGATTTTTGGGATTAAAAAATTTAGAGTGGTTAATTAGTAATTAGCTATATAATTAGTTAACCTTGTGCAGCTAAAATAGAGAATTTTGCAATATTTGTGTTATTTATTGAAATAGAATCGTTGCGATCAAACCATTATGTGGTTTTTTGGGTCGAAGTATTCAAATATAATATTTTTATTAATGATAAAGCCCTATGCAATGTAGTTATTTGAAGAACATAAAATTGAGTACATTCGTAATACCACAGCCCAAGCTCCGCTCACAAATGTAGTTCCACTACCGACTAGTATAATTTTTGTCATTTCGCAAAAAGAAACACTACTGAAATTTTAACTCTAAGTTTAATTCGTTCTAATCATACTTCGGTTTTGCGAGGTAATGTTAATTTAACAGAACCGTAAATTTTTCTGACCACGTCACGCAGCAAAAATCAACATTTCGAACCTCCGCTTAAAAACTAACCATTTAGGTATATAAACACAATAAGACATTGACTCGGTGTAGGATTGCAGCCAGCTTTTTCTAGTAACAGTTAAAAACTTGCGCTACCTTTGCGTGATTTTCATGTTGAGATATCTGTATTATTTTGCGGTGACCTGGCTAATATATTGAATAGTGTTGCATTAGACAACTGTCAATGCGGATGTGAAAAACGCCAAAGCCTTTATGGATCACAATCGGATGTATTGTAGCTGAAATGATGTTTAAGTATATTATGTTCGCACATTAATGCGGAGGTTCTAGGCATTGTGTTGTTATTGAGGTTTAAGTCGTGAAACCAACAAAAGGGATTGGATTCTGCCAAAAATTAGCGTGGTAGAATGCAATTTTGTTGCAACTAAGACTAATAATATTTCTCGATCGAACTGCTGATATGTACTAGAACTTTATGACAAATTCGTTTTTATTCTTCAGTCAAGCGTCGTTTTATTCATCTGAAGTCATTTGGTCTACTATGGATTTCGTATTCTCTACCTGGGATCACTTTATTCCGGTAATAAAATTCAGTTATACGTATAATTTATGTTTAATTGCGTGAAGCGATTGTTTAAGACACATTAAGTTGTTAATCGTGCGGAGTAGTGTTCAACTTTTTTTAAATGACAGCTCTACTGGCTTGTTTACACCCTTCCGAAATATCACGGCATGTCTATTTCTGCGGAAATTTTAAAGTGTAGGAGTATAGGTTTCTTTATAAGGTATGTATAAAAATCATCTCAGAAACACTCCCAAAATGGTTTTGATGAAGAGAAAAAGCAATTTTGAAGCAAATTTTGCGAAATTTTTTGTCTTCAGAACGGAATTTTAGTACAAATTTTGGATCAAATTTTATGTTATGTACTCTGGAGCGATTGGAAACGAAAAAATGTTCGAACCGGGGGAGCCCAAAATTTTGCCAGGGGACATGAACCGGGGGCACCTGTTTTGAACCAAGGGGATTCTAAAAATGCCAGGCCCCGCCAACTTGGAGAGCCCGGGTAGTTGGACCGTGGTACATTTAATTACGGCTAACTCGGTGACATGGGTAAGTGAACGACTGTTTATTGAAGCTACGTCGGCGGGAATAAAAACTTACGAGCTAGTGCGCTTTTCAGATTTGGATGCCTAGTAACGGTCTAAGTCTTGAGTCATTGGCTCTCAGATAACCCTCTTTTTCTGTTTACACCTTTGAAACTATCGGTTAGTGAGACAAGGTCAGCTCTGAGCCCTGGCAAGACCATGTTGAAAATATCGCAATTATTTGCCAAATTTTAGCAAAAATTAGGGAAAATCGGCAAAAATAGAGCATAACTTTAGCAAAAATTAAGAAAATTAGATAAAATTTTAGGAAAAATTGGAAAAAAGGTAACGATGCAAAGGTTGAGGCGGTTAAAAATGATAGGTGGCATTGTTTTTCTGGGTCACGCAGGTCCAGTGAAGAGTCGGCGTCCTTCCCACTATAAGAAATCCGCATTGTAAAACACTCACAGTGTAACATCTTTAACTCCGGAATTATTCATGGAAGAAATAAATATTAAGATCCACGTAGAGTATGCTGTATAAATTTGAACCGTATTGTGATTAACAAAGAGGTGACCATGTTGTGTTGGCAAATTGGCAACTACCATTAAAGCAACAACACCTTAATAGTATAATACCAACGCCTAGCTATGAAATAGATTTGTCTTCTATTAACAATTATACGATATGATATAGAAGCGTATGGTAATTCGTTTTTTTGCATCGTCGTCGTCATGTCATATCTTTAGCTTGGAAATAGAAAAAATGGTAAGAAACACAACTAACTGGCTAGACCAAAGTGGGGGACGGCATTTGCGGCTGCCCAACGGCAGAAATTCGGCTACCCCCGGCTCAAAAGCCCCTGTTGAGAAAAATAAACGTCTAAACGCGACAAAATCCTGCAAAAAAGTTGCCCCGACGACAAAGTCAGGGACCACCAGGCCTAAGGCTATGATTTCCGAAGTTTGGACTAGCCAGAACTATACTAGAATGCTATAGGACTAGAATACTATGTGTTATGAAATACTACTACGGAATTTCCAAATGTAATATGAAGCTGCTGGTTTTATGTAAAAATGATGTATTTTTGTATTTCTGTGAATTTAATACCTTAAAGGCTCATCGGTAGTTTGAATACAGAGGCACTTAGGTCCAACGTAGTGATACGAACGAATATCTGTACTAAATAGGCATGACTAAAATAATAATTATGTACCTGTAATTTTTGCAGTGTTGAAAAGAACTAAAGACAGACTGCACACAATATTTTATATAATTAGCATGGAGTTCATTAGAATAGATATCATCCTGATGTAAATTAACAGTAGCTGACCATACCTTATGCACAGACTAATTTTAATACAATAGGTCATAACAGGTTTTCCAACCTGGAGCAATGTTAGACATTCCTATTGGAGTTTAATGATTATTGTAACTATTGAAGCTGCTTTTGTCAACCTGCTGTGCTTTACTTCTAGCAATTATTATTTATTAACTAAACTCCTAAATCTTAGGTCCTATAAGCTTTCTAGTGAATTTAAAAGCAATATTTATTTGTGCGTAGATTCTGGTGAATGGAACTAGTTTGTACTTTCGAACAGTCTCATCACGTTTCCGAAAAAGGCGGTTAGGCATTTTCATCTGCTAGTCTACGGCAATTATCTTTCTGCCGAAGTGCAATGTCTTTGTAAAGCTTCATCCAATAGTCCACAAACTAAATGCTCCCGCTCATTCGATATCTTCTGTAGTATGCGTTCTATCTGGTAACGCGATCATAAACTAGTACACCTGGTAACAGTTTTTTCACTCCTTCGACGACTTTGGCCAAATTTTTTTCCAGGGGTTCTGTTTTGTGCTTCGTTGCTGCCACATGCAGTACATTTTATTGCCGTAATTGCCAAAGAGCTGCCGAACATTTTGAGCGCTAGGGCTATTTCTATAAAAGTGAGGATGATAACGTAATGGCAGCTTGAAAGTTTAACCATTACTGTTTTTGTGAATATACAGTAGATATTGTGTGGAAACCTACAATGATGCACTGTTCCCACATAATAATCACAACCGTTCATACTTTATTTCAATAGTAATTTGTGGTGCTAAAGTGAGTGGACATTGAAATCACTGCTAATGAACAACCTGTGTAGTTAAAATAACATGTGGCATTTACAACGTTTCAAGTCAATTAAGCATCCCGTTATGACAACAATTGTCATACGTTTTAGGAGCTAACGCTGCCATACTGCAATCCGGACAACTGGGTATTGTTAGATGGTGTACAAATAGCAGAGTTCAGTGCTTGACAAATGTTATGAAACTAATCGCAGTCATTCGCATGAATTGCGTTGGCTTGTACCCTTAGTGAATTAGGATAGTTGGATGTGCATGCCGCACATCCGCTATGTGGTAGGAAGAAATCTCTTGAGTTACTAAAGTATGTCGAATTTGTACTCCAGTATCTTTCTGCGAAACCTATTAGTAATCTCTAAATAATTTGGGTTCTTAAAATCCAAGATCCTTTTTATGACTAGTGAATTTTAGGGAACTACTGTGTTAGGATCAAAATTTTATGCGTTTTTGCCAGGTACGAGTTTTAGTGGATCTAAACACTTGCTTTTTCGTGAAAAGCATCGCAGATTTTGTATCCTAATGAAAGATACGAAAACCACTTTACACTACGCTTCTACGGATCGCTTATGCAGATGAATTTTTAATCAATGTAAAGCAATTTGTTTATAATGTCGTACTATGAAAGAACCTAGCCAAATATCTGGTAACTTCAGAACCGATTTGTTTAGTCATGAGGTAAGTTGATGTTGCTTGAATTGTGACAGTCGTATCCTTCCTGTAATGTCGGCATCGCCACATATTCTTCTTCAGTTGAGCCGAAATGGTAATCCTAAATTTGCAGTTCCACGCGCGTAACCTCGATTTCGAAATGTGTTGTGTCGAAAAACAATTAATGGCCTGCTTGACTTTGATTAATTCGGCTGACGTGTGTGTATGATTTGGCATACTTTGTGTATTTAAATTTTTGTAATATACGAGTTTCATCAGAACGTAGTGAAACGTAGTGGAGATAGTGTGTTGCAGTGCTGAAATCTTTTAAATTCCCTATGTGTGTGTGATCGGCCATAACTAGGTAACGACTTAACCGATTTTCATGATCTTGCGCTCATTCGAACCAGCATAGTCGATATACATCTCCGAGCGGTTTTTGATTTGGGGTCTGGTTCCGGAGTCAAGGGTCAAAATGCGAGTTTTTCGCCGCATTTTAGTAGCCTTCACGGAAGCAAGGTTATTTCTATCTTAACTTTCGATTTTTTCTCTGGATGGTTTGATTTCTTAGTAAAATGATAAAAACGATGCCTTTTTTATTTTTCGATTAAGGCTTCGGTTCTGGATTTATGGGGTTTGAGGTACGTGGGTATGGCCTCCCAATGGTTCCTCGACCCCAAAATTTGAAACTTTGTTCTGACGGCTTGGGCGGCTGATAATTTTTTCCAGGGGTTTTCGTCCATGCTAAATCCATTGACGGTACTGGTTTTGCTCTGTGACCCACGGTTCCATGGGTACGGGAATATGACGACCATGGTTCGGGGTCAGAGAGCAAAAGGATGGTTTTTCACTCCATTTTAGTACCCTTCACGGAAACAAGGTTATTTTTATTTTAACTTTGGAATTTTTTCTGTGGTTGGTTTTATTTCATAGTAAAATGATAATTGCCGATGCCTCTTTTTTTGTTTTTCGATTAAGGCTCCGGTTCTAGAGTTATGGGGTTTGAGATATGGTGTCCCAATGGTTCCCTCAACGCAAAATCGAAAATTTGTTCTGACGTCCTGGGCGGCTGAAAATTTTCACTTGGCGGTTTTCGGGCATGAGAAACTCATTGCCGGTGTTGGTTTTGCTCTCTGACCCATGATTCCATGAATACGGTGGTATGGTGCCCCGAAGGTTCGGGGTCAGAGAGCAAGCGGATGGTTTTTCACTCCGTTTTAGTACCCTTCACGGAAACAAGGTTATTTTTATTTTAACTGGAATTTTTTTCTGGGGTTGGTTTTATTTCATAGTAAAATGATCAATGCCAATGCCTCTTTTTTGTTTTTCGATTAAGGCTCCGGTTCTGGATTTATGGGGTTTGAGGTACGTGGGTATGGCGCCCCAATGGTTCCTCGACCCCAAAATTCGAAAATTTGTTCTGACGTCCTGGGCGGCTGAAAAGTTTCACTTGGCGGTTTTCGGGCATGAGAAACTCATTGCCGCGTTGGTTTTGCTCTGTGACCCATGATTCAATGGATACGGTGGTATGGCACCCCGAAGGTTCAGGGTCAGAGAGCAAAAAAGTTTTTTACCTCATTTTAGTACCCTTCACGGAAGCAAAGTTATTTTTACCGTAACTTTCGATTTTTTCTCCGCTTGGTTTTATTTTATAGTAAAATGATAAATGCCGATGCCTCTGTTTTGTTTTTCGATTAACGCTTCGGTTCTGGATTTATGGGGTTTGAGGTACGTGGGTATGGCGCCCCAATGGTTCCGCGACCCCAAAATTTGAAACTTTGTTCTGACGTCTTGGGCGGCTGATAATTTTTCCCAGGGGTTTTCGGCCATGCTAAATTCATTGACGGTACTGGTTTTGCTCTGTGACCCACGGTTTCATGGGTACGGGATTATGACGATCATAGTTCAGGGCCAGAGGTCAAAAGGATGGTTTTTGACTCCATTTTAGTACCCTTCACGGAAACAAGGTTATTTTTATTTTAACTTTAGGATTTTTTCTGGGGTTGGTTTTATTTCATTGTAAAATTATAAATGCCGATGCCTCTTTTTTGTTTTTCGATTAAGGCTCCGGTTCTAGAGTTATGGGGTTTGAGATATGGTGTCCCAATGGTTCTCTCAACACAAAATTCGAAATTTTGTTCTGACGTCCTGGGCGGCTGAAAAGTTTCACTTGGCGGTTTTCGGGCATGAGAAACTCATTGCCGGTGTTGGTTTTGCTCTGTGACCCATGATTCCATAGATATGGTGGTATGGCGCCCTGAAGGTTCAGGGTCAGAGAGCAAAAGGATAGTTTTTCACTCCGTTTTAGTACCCTTCACGGAAACAAGGTTATTTTTATTTTAACTTTGGAATTTTTTTCTGTGGTTGGTTTTATTTCATAGTAAAATGATCAATGCCGTCTTTTTTGTTTTTCGATTAAGGCTCCGGTTCTGGATTTATGGGGTTTGAGGTACGTGGGTATGGCGCCCCAATGGTTCCTCGACCCCAAAATTCGAAAATTTGTTCTGACGTCCTGGGCGGCTGAAAAGTTTCACTTGGCGGTTTTTGGGTATGAGAAACTCATTACCGGTGTTGGTTTTGCTCTCTGACCCATGATTCCATGAATACGGTGGTATGGTGCCCCGAAGGTTCGGGGTCAGAGAGCAAGCGGATGGTTTTTCACTCCGTTTTAGTACCCTTCACGGAAACAAGGTTATTTTTATTTTAACTGGAATTTTTTTCTGGGGTTGGTTTTATTTCATAGTAAAATGATCAATGCCAATGCCTCTTTTTTGTTTTTCGATTAAGGCTCCGGTTCTGGATTTATGGGGTTTGAGGTACGTGGGTATGGCGCCCCAATGGTTCCTCGACCCCAAAATTCGAAAATTTGTTCTGACGTCCTGGGCGGCTGAAAAGTTTCACTTGGCGGTTTTCGGGCATGAGAAACTCATTGCCGCGTTGGTTTTGCTCTGTGACCCATGATTCAATGGATACGGTGGTATGGCACCCCGAAGGTTCAGGGTCAGAGAGCAAAAAAGTTTTTTACCTCATTTTAGTACCCTTCACGGAAGCAAAGTTATTTTTACCGTAACTTTCGATTTTTTCTCCGCTTGGTTTTATTTTATAGTAAAATGATAAATGCCGATGCCTCTGTTTTGTTTTTCGATTAACGCTTCGGTTCTGGATTTATGGGGTTTGAGGTACGTGGGTATGGCGCCCCAATGGTTCCGCGACCCCAAAATTTGAAACTTTGTTCTGACGTCTTGGGCGGCTGATAATTTTTCCCAGGGGTTTTCGGCCATGCTAAATTCATTGACGGTACTGGTTTTGCTCTGTGACCCACGGTTTCATGGGTACGGGATTATGACGACCATGGTTCAGGGTCAGAGATCAAAAGGATGGTTTTTCACTCCATTTTAGTACCCTTCACGGAAACAAGTTTATTTTTATTTTTATTTTGGAATTTTTTCTGTGGTTGGTTTTATTTCATAGTAAAACGATAAATGCCGATGCCACTTTTTTTGTTTTTCGATTAAAGCCCCAGTTCTAGAGTTATGGAGTTTGAGATATGGTGTCCCAATGGTTCCCTCAACACAAAATTCGAAAATTTGTTCTGACGTCCTGGGCGGCTGAAAGGTTTTCTGGCATGGGAAACTCATTACCGGTGTTGGTTTTGCTCTGTGACCCATGATTCCATGGATACGGTGGTATGGCGCCCCGAAGGTTCGGGGTCAGAGAGCAAAAAAGTTTTTTTACCTCATTTTAGTACCCTTCACGGAAGCAAAGTTATTTTTACCGTAACTTTCGATTTTTTCTCCGCTTGGTTTTATTTTATAGTAAAATGATAAATGCCGATGCCTCTGTTTTGTTTTTCGATTAACGCTTCGGTTCTGGATTTATGGGGTTTGAGATATGGTGTCCCAATGGTTCCCTCTACACAAAATTTGTTCTGACGTCCTGGGCGGCTGAAAAGTTTCACTTGGCGGTTTTCGGGCATGGGAAATTCACTGCCGGTGTTGGTTTTGCTTTGTGACCCATGATTCCATGGATACGGTGGTATGGCGCCCCGACGGTTCAGGGTCTGGGAGCAAAAAAATTTTTTTACTTCATTTTAGTACCCTTCACGGAAGCAAAGTTGTGTTACCTTAACTTTCGATTTTTTCTCCGCTTGGTTTTATTTTATAGTAAAATGATAAATGTCTATGCCTCTTTTTTGTTTTTCGATTAAGGCTCCAGTACTAGAATTATGGTGACCCAATGGTTCCTCGACCCAAAATTCGAAAATTTGTTTTGATGTCCTCAGCGGCTGAAAAGTATTACTTGGGGGTTCTCGGGTATGGCAAACTCATTGCTGGTGTTGATTTTGATCTGTGATCCGTGGTTCTATGGGTACGGACGGGGGTATGGCGCCGCCATGGATCATCGGCCCAAAATTCCTAATTTTACTGTTATGTCCTTTGAGGCTGATAGCTTGCCCGCCGAAGGCAATGATTGTAATATCTGTAATTATCAGCTGTTGATCCTGACATATATGCGCTACCGGATGATAATTTAATAGTTTTATATCTTAAATTTCGTTTCAGGCTGTTCGTTATATGAGTTGCGATATTTTCAGTACTGCTATAAATTGGCATTCGAAGAACTGCATTTCTTGTAGCGGAGTGGAAGGTAATTCTGCTGTTTACTGATTTGTTTCGTTTTTAACTTACAGTGGTGATAATTGCATGAATGTTGTAGGCGAGTGCAATAATTGTCAGCTTTTATAAGTTTTATGAGACATGAATTTAGGGATATTAGTAGAACCATGAATATTTAGTTGACCATGGGGTTTCAGGTATTTGGCTTATATTCATATAGGATGTGAACGAACATGAGAAATTTGGAAAGCGGTAGTCCCTAATGTGGGCAGGGTAGTTTATTCGAGCAAATTTCAGTCACCAGTATCAATAGGCTTCTGTTCAGTTAAAAATGTTGCGCCAAAAAATTAATACAGCTTGTAGATAATTACTATGCTGCAATTTTTTAACTTTTGATGTGTTACTTGGAAGATATTCGGATATATAGTTAAATTTGTCCATATTTCATCTTGTTGCTGTCTGTATAGTTCGATTCGTTGCGAGTTTGATGTTTAAAGATTTTATTGTTATAGATGCTGATTGCGGCGTTAAAAATTCATTGTTGCAACAAGTGAAGCTCGCGCCTACCAATGTACGATCCCGCTACACATTTCTTAGTTGCCTGATTGTTCATGGAAATTTTTTGAAGACATACGAATTTCTCGGTGCTAGAAATCTCTTCGAAGAGTTGTTGCTTACGATGCATGATCAGACTCTGTCGCCATACGTAAGGGCTGCGTTACTTAGTAATTTATTAACTTCTGACGATTTTGTTAAATTATGCTGAATTAGTGGCTGTTTTCGGCTTGCACTGTGTGATCGTTATATGAGGTTCCGTTTGGCCATGGGGCGAAATTAATATAATGAAAGGATTCTTAATGGCGCCTAGCCTAGCGTAGGTAACACAGGATAAAATGAATCCGATCTGTAGCAAATTCGTAAAATCCTAAAATTTTGAGCACTTTCTTAATTTTAGAATGATTCCGATGTTTGAAACGGCAAGTAATCACCAAGACAGACAGTAATGCTGCATATATGTATAGCACAGTATATATGTATCAATCGTAAAATGTTAATACATATTACCTCACTATTTTATATAATTTATTGTGCGCGCAGAAGCATAATCACACAGTATTTTGTCTGCAATACAATGACTGATTTGATTTGTGGAGTAACTAGGGTATTGCGCCATCCACTGTAGACAGAGGTCTACACACAGGTTGGGAAAACATGACATCTGACGGTTGTTTCCATAAGACCTTGTTCGATGCTTTAGACAGACATTTGTTTCTGAATTTATCGCCGATGCGACATCGTCATAGGATGTGGTTTAAGTTGTCATTTGGATCGTCCCAGTATTTGTGTCGTGGTGAATCGACAGCTCTGATGTTATGCAGGTAGTAATTCAGCTTTGGATATTTCTCGTTGAATCTTACCTGGGCTAAGACGATTGTTGCCATGGCAATCCTATGTTCTTTATCTCTCGCTGGTGATTGTCTCGCGCCCGCAGCGCTCAGTGCATCTCTCCATTTCTGACTGATATGTGACTTCAAGCTTGCCCTTCGCGTCCTCCAATTTGAATCAGGTTACGCTATAATTTCTGCTCGAGCTGTTCTAACGTTCATAGGACAATTTGATAGTTTCTTGACACTTGATTTGGAGCCTGTATAGAAGTTGATATTCAGGCCTCTAATTACTACTAGGCGTTAGATGAGCCAGCTCATAGTGCTGCTTATAGGTATCAGTTCTGCTGGCAAACTGGATGTGCTGTCGTCAACGGGTACAGTATTGAGTGCCGTTTATCACGCGTCAGCATATACATTCCGCCACCTCTTCTCAAGGTTGCCTTTTGTGTAGATCCATTCGTGTATCTTTCCACATCAGATGTCAAATGTTTGCTATTAACTCCATCGGGGTCATTTCACGCTACGATGTCCTTTTGGTCGGGGGGGGACAGTGGATATTTTGTTCTGTAGCACAGAAACGGGCAGGGAACTGGCAAAAATGTTATTTACGCCAGGAAGCCTCATTACTTAGCTATATTAAACAACAAAATTTTTTTGGACTCACCGCCGTCATAAGGGGCTGGACATTCACATAGGTCCCAAATTGACAAAAATAGTAATGACTAATTTTACGACCTGTGTTTTCCGGGTAATGGTGTGGTTCGATGTTAGAAATTATGGCCTTAATTCTTTTTTATGCAAAATTAGTCTGGTCTACACTGCCTTTTTAGTTGCACAAATTTCAAATCTACACCAATCCTGAAGAGTGGGAGCAGCTGACATGGAATGAACCCCATTTTTACCCCCCCCCCCCCGACCAAATTATTTTTTGGTCATTACGTTACTTATGCACGGTACATAAACGTTATTCATAGATTATACCTATCGCCTGGGTACCTTTTGAAAAAATATTAACCCACGTGTTTCTTGTTACTTACCCCGGCGCCAGGGTTAAAAGATCGATTTTAGCGCATTTGATTATCCCCCCGACCATTGCTAGTTTGGGGTATGGTGGAGTGAGTACAAGCCTACTAATTTGTCTGTTATGGTTCATTCCCATGAGGAAGAGAATGGTGAAACGATTTTAGCTCTATCTCACGGCCGACCTGTTGGTCTCAGGCTTTAACCCCCCCTCCCGACAAAACTTTTACCCCCCCCCCACCACCAAAAATTTCGAAAAATCGGCCATGTGACGGTATTTCGATGAAATTTCGCGCCTTTAGTTCATATTGTGGTACCACATATGACACAAAATTATTTTTTTGAAAATTTTGAATTTTAGCCGCCCCCCCGACCACATTACCAGGCATGTACACTGGCGATTGGTATGCATGTACCATATTTTTGGATGTAGAGTGGAAGGTGTGAAAAAGACAGTTGTGTGGTGCTTGTAGAATTTTTGAGTGGTTTTGAACGTAAATAAAAAATCTACCCCCCCACGACCAAATTTACCCCCACCCCCGACCACATTATTTTTGGATGAAATAATGTAGAGTGGATGGTGTGAAAAAGATAGTTGAGTGTTGCTTCTAGAATTTTTAAGTGGTTTTGAACATAAACAAAAAATTTACCCCCCTCCCCCGACCACCAGTTACGTCTGGCATTTCAACGTGTCTGGAAAAGGGAATATTGTAATTTTTTTGCATAACACTTCCCCCAAGCTAAACTATCGATACAAAAATCTACCGTTTATGGCCGCTTCCTTTCCATTTAGTAGCAGCTATAAATCGGCACCCGTATTTTAGAAGTGGTAAGTTAGACCCAATAATAGGCATAATAAGCTTTATTTTTGACATGCGGAGCACGGCCAAGCCTCATTTTGACGCGGCGATAGGCTGCACGAGATTTATATATAATCACAAAATGGAGGCTATATTCAACCTGGGGCATGCCAGAGGCCATTTTACGTCTGACATGCTGGCCATCAGGGGTGGTAGAGTTGGGAAGCGATCGCATCAGAACGGTTAAAAAAATTTACTATAACGACCTCAAATAGGGAATCCTTAACGTCTTTTGGTCATAGGGAGTAAAAACGAAGATAATCGGAGCCAAAAAAATTATTAGCCATTTTTTCTGGGACAAAAGGACATCGTATCGTGAAATGATCCATCGCTGCTTTTTTCCTCACGTGTGGGTGATTGGATTTCTTCGGGTTGTATATGCCATTAGCTTAGAATTTGAACGTACAGGACACTTTACATGCAGCGACAGGTGGCACGCTTCCGGGATCGCGGTGGAGCTGATCTAATCACATTTCCGCTTTATCTTTTCTATTTCTTTCCACGAATATACAGAATTGAGCCTGTATTTGATAAGGCTCGCAGCAGTGTTCCTGACGTGGTTGTTGTTTGGCAGTCACAGGCATTTCTCGTACGTAGCGTCTTAGGACGGGTGCAGATATGTGGAGTTCCAGTATCGGCAAATGTATGTTCGTTTCGTGTGCTTTTTCAGCAGCCGGTGGTTGTAGCAGCTTCATTGACTGACACCTGTAGGGCTTCTCGGGTGGGCGCCATGCTGCTCCAGTGCATTCCATGAAACTTGTTATGTAATGGTAATGTACTGTGTATATAGCGATACAGAGATATATAGTGTACTGATACCTCTGCTAACATCGCTATGCAAAACGATAAGGTACACAAAACTGTTACCCCATTTCTGCAGAAAAGTAGTTGAAAACATAAAAATGCATAACCTGAGTGAAACATGCTACAGAATTTAGTTTATTCATAAAATTTAATAATTCGTTAAGTTGTTTCTGTTATCTGGGTACTCGTCTGAAAGATAGTTGAGTACCGAAAGTGTTTACAAATTAATATAACATGTGTGATTGTTGAACACTTTCAGATAAATTTGAATCAACGTTTATTTCTGTGAAATATGCTTTGGAAAATAATTTATCTGCTAAGGACATTGGTGTTGCTATTCCGTTGTAGCGCTGCTGCATTATAGTATAACAATAATCTCAAGAAATACTCATTTCTTTACTGAATGTCTAATACTTAAAAGATGGCATGCGTGGATTTTACTTGAGCCAATTCCAAACTTTCATAAAACATACAAATTAATTTTTTGTATTACAATTTGTAATGGGTGATGTATCTTACTTTGTAATATGTGATGTATTATAATCTATTATTGGTTATTAATTAACACTTTAAAAATTACTGATTTTGGCTTTTCATAAATAAAATCATAACATAGCTAACTGGTAGAGGAATTGCTTTAAATATAGCAAAGCAGAGGCAGGTTTCAAATTCCTGTCAAGAGTAGTCTAATATAATTAGTCTGTAAAGTGCGTTAACTAGGCAGGTGTAAATTGTGAAACTTTATTGCAAGAACTTAAAAATATAATATGGCCACGAATTCGGCGAAATAGTAAAATATTAGTTGTTAAGGCACCAAGTATAGGGGCATAAACTGTTGCGTAGTGATGTTCCTTTGACGAATGCTATGAACAACCGTTTTAGGGTCAAATTAGCACGAATTGAGTCAGAATGTTGGATCGAATTGATTAAAAAACTTCCATAGTGTACTGCTGTTTTATAGATAGATAGATAGTTTTATTGATAACACAAAATAACATTGATAAATGTCCACTGCACAATCAGTTAATTGGGAACAATACTGTTTTTGTTTATTTATTTTTTTAATCAGTATCAACATCAAAATCAGTATCAATTTCTAGCAATAATCAAATAAAAACAAACGACCTGAAAATCGAGCTTTCGTGGCTGAAAATAGTAATTACTAAATTCAGACCTGATGGATGTGCATCATGAAACATTTAGTTGATCGTTAATATTAATGGCCGATGTAGGACCAAGGTGGTCACCTTAGACATCGACCCCTCTGATGACAGCTAAGATTCAGATCTCTTACGCGGTTGTTAAATACGTTTACTGATTCTGACAAAACAACATTTTCAGGAAGCGAATTCCATAAACTAGGAAAGCGGAAGGCAGAACTGTTTTTGATAATTTCCGATCGGGTAAAAGGAATCTGTAATTTCCGTCAATATAATATAGTATAGGTCCAATATAATTGCTAACTTGGAAAATATCATTAACATTTAAACTGATTTTATTTGTTAAAATCTTAAAACCTAGGTTATCAGCTATTAGTCGCCTATGTTCAAGGCTTTCAAGATTTAGTACAGCTAACTGTTCTTTATAAGTTAAATTTGACATACGAGGAAAACGCTTGGTAAATTTTCATTGTACAGACTCGATCAAATCAATATCTTTCAATAAAAAAGGGGACCAAACTGGCGATCCATATTCTAGAGATGGTCTTACAAATGTTGTGAACATTTTGACAAGAAAACCAATATTTCGACGCGTAAAATTTCTAAAAATACTAGCAGCCAATTTTAGCGCAGTGGTCTGAAAACTTCTGGTCAGAAGATACATGTATCCCGAGGTCACAGAAAGAACTAGTCACAACCAATTCAGAACCACCAAATGTATAGTTAGGATAGTTTACGGGCTGTGGACCAAAAATTAAAACAGAGCATTTGCTAAATGCAATCGATAGTTGCCACAAGTCTGCCTATTCATGAACTCTATTCAGCGCGGACTGCAGAACATCAGACTTTAATTCATCGCCTCGCACTTCAGTGTAGATTTTAGCATCGTCAGCATACAGGACAATTTTACACAAATTTGAAACTTCGGGAAGGTCGTTAATATATATTAAAACAGAATAGGTCCTAAAACGGAACCCTGTGGTACCCCGCTTATAACTATTTTTTTCCGAAAAATCTCTATCAACGCAAACATATTGGGTATAAAACATAGTTACGCTGTAGGTAAAATTGTTGCTTATAGTCTGATTTATGAGGAAATAAGCTGGTTCAGTAGTTCGTTTCCGACGCGGGAACGGCCTGAAAATTTGTAGCTGCCGTACCTAACTATAGGATGGCCGGGTCGATTTGGTGGAAATTCTCACAGTTGACGTTTTTTCTGTGATAACATAAATATTGATTATGACCAATTCGACTAACTAAAACTATTGGTACGGGCAAAAATCTTTCGTGAGCCGTTAGCGAAAAATTCGCTCTTCACCAAGCGACTTAGTTTTGTATTCGCAATTGTATAGGCTTATATATTACAACACACATTACTCACCACATATTGACCGCGGCTCGCTCGCAACTTGATTGTGGGAAAACGAAATTCTATTTTGAAATTTTAATTTGTTGCTCGCTCTCTCGTAAGTCGACAGATAAATATGGCGCGTACTGTACTAACTGTATAAGCAAATAGTAACTAATTGCTAACTGGCATTTGGTTGCGTTCGTCGGTGTGTCATTGCGTGCGTATATACGTATTTATGCTGCGATCGGTGTCATAATTTTCGCCACCGGAAATAACATGGAATTTTATAGGTTTCCACTTTGTATTCGTCGATTGCTTCACAACTTGTTTTGCTTCAACCGTCTGATGTTACGTTTATTGATGTGCTGTACAAAGCAATGCTCAACAGTGATGATGTGTTAATTATGCGTGTAAACAGCGTATGCATTTGTTCTTTACATTTATCATTGATATATAACAAATTTTCGTGTCAAAGTTTGGAAACGGCCAATGTACAGTACAATACCTCTTCAGTGCATTTAGGTATGATACATTATTTTAACATTCTTCTGGGCGTTGTACCAGCAAAATGCGTATTTTATTATCATTTCTAGTAGTATACAACTGTTCACACTGCACAACTGTTAATCTGTGAAGAATATTAGCAGTTGCCATCGCTCATGATGTCTAAGAAGGAAAATATTTAGCAATTTTTAGCCTTTTTGGCATAAACATGGAAAATTTGCGTATTTTTTAAGCCAATGGGGGAATCTTCCAAATCTTTAGCAGCGCAGAAAACTACGTGAGAGAATGGACTGGGATGAAGGCCAAAATTTTTTATGTGGCACGACCAGGGTTACCTTCGCCAGGTCAAAACACCTGGATTGACCTCCTCCGTCCCATGTTTAAAAGTCAGAATACCACACCTTACTGTCATCTGGCTCTCCATTCGCCAAAAATGGTTACAACGATTCGGGGGCTGTCTGATTCCGAAAACGGAGCGCCTAGTATTGCCATAGGTGTGAATCAAAAAATTCAATGTTTTTAATGAAAAATGCTAACAGTATATCACTTCAGAAATGCTGCTAAGACGTTTAAGCCTGAGGTTAAAAGTACATTTTCAAGTAATTTTCATGTAACGGAATTTTTAGGGTTACACTGGAAACTCAATAAAGTTAATATTTCTTTGTATCAACTGATGCTGTTTTTACCGACGGGTAGTAAAACTAGGAGTAAAATATTTTGCAATGGGTTTGAACCGGAAGCAAAAAAGCAAAAAAGTACCAAGACCCTTCAACGCCCCACCTTAATCCGGCGAAGACGATATCAACTTGGTTTTACAGATATAGGCATTGATTTTAGGAGTCACCTAGAAAGCTGATTTAAATAGCATGCTTTTCTATAAGATAAAAGGTCACCTGTTTGTAGAAGGAAAATATTCTTTCCACTTATGCAAAGAATGCTGGCGGGAAGTCAAAACACAGCAAACTTGATGGTTGCATGGATTGTTGGCACAGTTATTAGATTGCATTATCATCCTCCACACCTGTAGCGCCCAAGACTAAGTTGCAGTATCGCTTATAAGTCATTTTAAGCTTCACTGTAACACTACTGCCAGTAGCAATTTATTACTACAATCTTGGTGACATGCCAAGCGTATGAATTCGGAGAAATAAGAAACTGTGACGTTAACATACAGTGGAATAACTCATTAAAAATATATCGGTTACGAAACAAAAATGTAACTCACCAAAAATATTTATTAATCTGTTGTTCAATAAGGCATAGATATATCAAGATTGATAGTCAGGTATCTTCTACCAACACGAAAAGATCAGGATAGTCTGCTGTAGCCAAAGCAGCATTGCAAATTAACACGTAAATAGCTACGTTGGTCACCGGACTATCTTCTGATGAAAACTTTCGCCTGTGGTAGGCTAAGCGAACGCCTGATTCGTATGGCTTAAACATTTAAATTGGAACCTGGAAGCAGCGAGCAGTCATTATATACCATTCTTCGGCCAATTTGTTGACTACCATCAAATTTACCAAATCCTCCTGGAAATTTGTTTCGCTATGCAGTTGATCACCTTGACCCAAGACGAAGTCCACGATTGCGTTTATAACACTCGCATGATAGTCCTGACTTCCCGCAAGAGCTTGAGAAATTGACCTGTAAAAGCAGTTTCCGTTTGCTCTTGCAGTATTGCCAGTTGCCCCTATCGACGTAAATACTATGTGGGTGACGTGTTGCCGGAATTGGTTTATCGCAAGCAAAGGCTCTCACCAAGCCTCTTTTTGGAGCCAGGCCCGAGTCTCTGGCTACTGTATGGTTAGAGGCTTGAAAAGGATCTGTTCAACAGAGTCGTCTTGCAAGATATTCGGTAAACTGCGCGTAGTTGACGGTTGGGGTTCATTTGTAGTCCAACTTTTGTGCTTTGAGTTGCTCTGGTTTTTTTGGCTTCGTCGATCTCTTTCGTTAATCCGCTTTTCGAGCAGCTGTGTACGGCGGATAAAAGTGGCAAATTCTGAAGTTCTCCTGAATATCAACGGAACCATCCATTTCGAATATTCGGCGATCCGCCAACGTGCGCTTTGTACTTGCGTCGGAGCTTATCCAGTTGTAAAGGATGGGTTGCAGTAGCATATAGGATTGCCTCTTGATTCCGGATAAGGCGACGTACGTAATTCCAGGTGATAACTCCTGATCTAGAGATACAACAGCTGAAGGCAGCGTTGCGCCTTGCTGCTTGTGAACTGTAACTGCCCATGCCAGCTGCAATGGAATTTGTTCTCGGGTCATTGGTTTCAAAAGTTGCCCTAGGTGAGAACACTGGAAAGGTGTGGTTAATGTTGAGGTCATATGGGCGACCACAATACCCAGGAAAGATGCACAATACGTATTGTCCGTGTCCGATTTCTTTTTCAAACAATAGTTGATCCTACACCTCGTACGACGCTGAACTGTATTTACCAAATCCATGTAGTCGTCTTCCACTGATGGCAAGTCCAGGGTTATTATGTCTGACCTGAATTTTTCACATGGATTCGATGCTGGAGGGCTTGTTTTCTCTGACCATTATCATCAAGTGACGCATTCTACGTTGTCATTACATCGTCAATGAAAGCGCGTTGCTCGGAATCCCTCGCGCGTCAATATCGGTCTGTACGTCGGCCGTTCTTCAGCCAAGCAACTCCGTGAACGTGGAGACTACCACGATGCTGCCTCTCGAAACGACGCCAATAATCCTAAAACATTATATCAGCCGTCACGACGGTCTTACAGTATACGTCCACATGAAAGTAGAAGAACCGAGCTGTTGAGCGCGAAATAAGGAAATAGTGGATGCCGGGCAAATCTGCCATCTTTGTATAACAGCAGACGCCGAAAATATTGATAGGGAAAGACGCTTTCCTATGTATGATGTCGGAAATCGGCTTTTCCAGTAGGAAATATGACGGGGAATGCACTGGTAATATAACTCGCACTTTCAAGCTCCCTGATCGGGTCGGCTGCAATCGGCGGATACGACAACGGCGAAGGCATGGGCTCCTGATTGACGGAAACAGCATCAATCAACTGGTCTCTAGCTCTTCTGATCTGGTCCGCTTCTGCTCGAACAGGAACATGCACCGGTACGAACGTCGACGTATAGCCCAAGCCGTCAATGTTTTCCAGCATTTCACTGATACCGCGACACTCCTCGACTTCACGAACGTCGAAACCTTCAAAATCCAATTCTCCATCATCAGGTAGATGCCTACCCTTTCTGAGATCGATTTGATATCTCCATAAAGAACGTTATTATCCTTGAGCCATCGCAGCGCAGCAACCACTACCTACCGCCTCACACAAAAGTCCTTATGTGTGCCCTTCTCACCCATTTTTCGCACAAATACACTATATTCGAACGGCAAATAAGGCAAATCCTTAACGAAATTTATTATATGTTATGCCCCCTGTATCCTCTCTGACTTCCAGGCAATCGATAAGCAGACGCCTTTAAATCATCACTGAAATATAGGAAATCAACATGTCCTGTATAATTGTCAAACCAATTAGCTCCGGCGCCGGTCTAGGATCTATGTTATTTCTTTTGAGAATTTGTGCAAGTTGTTTCTGCGCCTATGGTAAAAGTTCGATTTAGGATCCAAAGATACCAACTTTGAAGGTCCACGCTCATTACAGTTGGAACATTCGAAATACTTTTGATCTTTCAGGCTCTCCACAAATTGTACGACGGATTTACTAGGTTCGATCCTAACTCCGCAACGTCAGACGTTGTATAGCACGGTTAAACCGACCCAGCCTGTCGTCTGCGAAACCATTTACTACAATAGTTGCTTGACCGAGCTCGGACTCTCTCGGGCGACGTCATAATTGATCTACGTCTGCTTTGACGCGTTTTCGAGTCATGTAGTCTTTCAACCCTAGATACCGGCGACTCAGCGTTAATCCGATGATCCAAGCGCTGCTTCTATTTCGTAAACAGACTTTTTGCGAGCTCTGTCGGAAGCTAGGCATCTCTCCTTGGTGCTTGGTGTTTCTTGTGATCAGCTTTTGACCACTCCTGCCTGTATCCGTTTGCGGCGTCTTCTATCCTCGGAGACCACGGCGAGGTTACTTGTGACGAATCGAATTAAGTTCGTATATTCGTACCGGTATCGCTATTTAATATGTACTAATGTTCTAAATACAAGCTGGCAGAGGTTGCATGGTCGCAGAGATTTCAAACCGTGACCACCCAACCTCACACAATTTTAAACTCAATTTACAATGTTTAGTCGTCGTTAATACGCACCATAAGAGGGTTAACTGTACCCTCGGAACTGCTTACGAATCGTGCACAACATATATATGTAATCTATGTATACATAACAATCTTAACAAAAGCACTATAGCACAGAAAACATAAGCAGAATATTTGCTACAGACGGGATGACACTCGTCCATTTCGCATCACTCGCCTTGGCTCACCCATTGATATAACTGCCTCTACACGAAGAGATACGTTTAAATAGAGTGAATATTTGAAATCACCCCCACGAAAACCCGTATGATTTTAGTTTGAGCCACAAATCTAATAATATACCGTTAGAAGTGGTCATGTCACAGATGACTATATATGGCTCGAGGCCCAGCTTCGGCCTCAAATACTAATTGACCCAGGGGTCCTACATCAAACCTGTCGACACTCTGCAGGTAGCCCGCAGTAGCTTTATCCACGCATCAAATTTCATTCGATTCGATTGAGTGGTTACTCCTCGACTGTTTGACCAAAATTTTGAAATTTGGCTATTTGCCCATGCCCGTGAAGACCCGACCAAAACAATTTATATACCCATAAATAGAGCTTCATAGGACACATATTTTGATATCAGAATGGTTCAAATTGGCTCAATGGTTGCCGAGCAGAAATGACCCATTTTAGCCATGTACCCCTGGTTACGCCCTCCTTTGGCCGCCTGTGGTGGGATCTGGGTGCGTCGCATCGGAATAAAATCTTCGAAAGGCACATATAGAGTATTGATCTGAAAATGATATAATGGTATTACGCGAGTTAAGGGGTGTAACGTTGCACTAGTGATGTGAGCAGTGTTTGCGGATGCTGAAGTGACTGCTCAGAATTTCTTTTTGCACAACCGGAGCCAATGATTAGGTGTCGTAGTATTTGGTGTGTTATAGTTTAAAACAGCTTATATATAACGTTTGCTTGCAGTCTGTTATATAGGAATGCGTACGCCACACAAAGGTCATAGTGCAGTCATCTTATTTATAAAGATTCAATTCGAAAAATTTCAGTTACCCAGTGTAGAATCGTGGTTCCATGCCACACTTGGGCCTTATACTCGAAAAACAGTAATACGTGCTTTTTATTTCGTCATTATCTATTGTGTAATAACAATTACTGGGACAGTACCTGAGAACAACATTGCTAAATTGTATGAGCGAGCTGCTGCATGTTAGTCCAGTTTTGTAATAGTTGGATTTTCCTGTGTTTTGCTTTACAGCAACTAACCTTTGAGATTCGCGCACATTTTTAACGGGCTGTTATTCGTCGTCACAAACATATGATATTCAACATCTGTTAAATTACATACACTATCAGAACAACGTGAATGTGCAGTTACAAATCAGAATTAAGTGCTTAAAAATCGAACGCAGACGAAATCGAACGAAAACGCAATTGATCGATCTTCGTTTAAACTAAATTTGATAAATTAACATAACTAACATTTTTATTAAACTAACATTTTTATTAAAAATATTTTTTATTTCAACACAATAGAAATTATTTGTTTATGTGGTTCTAAGAGAAAATAATAGAAGGTAATTTTCCGATCACTGGTCATAGACACTGTTTACGCTAGCGTTGGGCAAACAGTGGCCGTCAGTTAGATGATAATGATGATAACTTTCTAATCAGAAGGTTATAGACAAACTGTGATGCTGCTCAATAAATACAGTTCATTGCCAAGACAGCAGTTTGTGGCTGCGTTGCAGATAACGTTATTTTACTTCAATGTAAACTGATTTACAAAATTCACAATTCCACTGGCTGGTGCTTGACTCAATATATATTAGCCAAGCTTACGCAGGTACTTCGACATAATCCATACCCTGTTACCGAGTTGGGCTGGTTTAATTCGAACGTATCACGCAGACTTCTGAATGTGTAAAATAGCTGCTACAAGCATCGATCAGGCTTTGTTTTGTTAACAAACTCCTGCAGTTTAAGATGAAAAATTCCTACTGAAATTCTTTGCTCTACATACGTTTCACACGGCAAATAGCTTAGTTAATCTTTTCTTTGGCTTGGTTGTATTGGAACTTGATCATTGTATATATTACATGTTTGGACCAGAGATGACGCAAAAATGTGGAAAATTTCAAACAAAAATTTTAAAGCGAAATTCCGGTTTCGATATGGTTTTTGCTCTTTGCCGGAACTGCAATCGGAACACGATTTTCGCCGGAACCGTAATCCGGTTACTCCCTGGACTATAGCTGCGTCGCGTCTTAAACAGAATCGATATTTTCTTCCGGTATCTAAGGTTCGTGCAACATAATATTAGAATCGCCGTGTATACAGACAATATTATTGAGTTATAGTACTACTATAGTACAATTCAGCGGTCTCACTTAGAAAATTTTACTGGCAATTTATCACCATTTCTGTATCATGAAATTTACCAGGGGTAAAATTTCACTTTAACTACGGGGAAATTTCTATCTTACTTACAGGCAAGAAGTACTCGGAAAGTAAGTATTAAAGATTAATTGTCTGGTAACACTTTAACCGTAGTAAATCTGATAATTTGACTCTAATGTATATAAAGAGCAAGAGTAGTACGTTTCGTGTTAATTAGAACCGAATTACAACAAATCCACTCTTTAGGGTTTATTTTTCGCAGCTGGGCGTCGCATCGGTCCTGCTTACAATAAATTAATGTCTTACTAAAGAGTGCCATAATTCTAATAACTTAAGCTGCTTAACTCCCTTACCTACCAAGTATGCATCAAGCCATGAAGATGTGTTTTCAACGGCAGAGGCGGCCGTTGAGGTTTCCTCAAATCACTAGCTTAAACCGTTTTTCCTGTCCTAAGCTTATTATTCTCCTATTACGTACCGACATGTCATTCTACAGCTGGTACAGTTATCGAAATAAAACAATACCAGTGCAAGGATGGGGTCGGGAATGGTAGGTTACCACGAGATACCTAACCAAACCCAATCGGCTATATATTCATGTGCAGCATTTTCATGGATAATACGAGTAACAAACTGAATAACATTGAATTTGGATGGTGGGCCGGGACCGGTAAGACCGACCCAAAATTAAAAAATTTGTTCAGACATCCTGGGCGGCTCAAAAGCTTGACTTGGTTGTTTTCGGGTGGGAGAAACTCATCGCCGGTGTTGGTTTTACTCTGCAGCCCATGGGTACGGGTGTATGGCGCCCCCACGGTTCGGGGTCAGAGATCAAAATGGGGGATTTCATCTTATTTTAGTATCCTTTATGGGAGCAAGGTTATTTTTATCTTAATTTTCGATTTTTTTCTGCTTGGTTTTATTTCAAAGTAAAATGATAAATGCCGATGTCTCTTTTGTGTTTTTCGATTAAGGCTCCGGTTCTGGATTTATGGGGTTTGAGGTATACAGGGGTACGGCGCCCTAATGCTTCCTCGACCCAAAATTTGAAAATTTGTTTTGACATCTTGATAAGTTTCACCTGGGGCTTTTCGGGCATGGGAAACTCATTGCTACTGTTGATTTTGCTCTACGATCCATGGTTCTATAGGTACGCGGGGATGGCGCGGCCGTGGTTCATCGACCCAAAATTCCTAATTTTACTGTTACGTCCTGTTTGTTACATTGCTGATAGGTTGCACTGGGGTGTTTTTGGGGCATGGGAATCTTATTGCCGGTGTTAGTTTTGTTCTAACTTGTGCGGTATAGCGTGATATCTACTCATAGCATATCGACGTATGCTATCGAGAGCTCATTGGCTGTGTACGCAAAAGACCTAGGTATACCTATGCTTCACTACGTTCTGCAATTTCGATAGAGTTACTAGTATTGATGCAATCGTTTACACACAGTACAACGTTCACGCAAGTTATCAACGAACCAAATGATATTCATACAATAATTTTTCAGATAGTACAATAGAAGTACGAAGTTCACGCGAATTAAATATATCATACAATTTTCGTACAATTGCAGAATTACAGTGATATATTGTTAAATCATAGTATCTCTAATGTATATTCATACAGATCAAGTATTCAGCCATAATTTATACAATTTCGTACAATTACAATGATAGATCAATTTGTGGTCATGATTCCGATTCGTCTCTCGGCAACACTTAAGCTGCTAAGTACGGCATTGTTCACAATCATTTGTATTTCAGTCATATTGTCTACCGGTGGTTTTGTCATTCGTAAGAAGAGTTAACCAAGGATGCTGGTACTCTTAGCTACAGGCAATGACTCCACGACCATAGATTCATTAGAACACATTAGTTATTCATCTCCCAGATGTCAAAAGTCCTACGACGGTTCTATAAGGTAAGCGATTAGTTTCAATTTGCATATTACGCTAAAAAATATACTACACCAAGTACATGATCTTACAAAGATATTCGCATGGGTATACAATGGTAAACGGGTAAGTATAAAGTGTTGTATGAACAAACATCCAGAAGTAGACATATAGGGCATATAATGACAAGCATACATATATAAATTATAGCTTGGTTATACATCAGCAAGTACATGATCATTAATAACAAATGATTCTGAATTCGTTTAGGTTCATAGTACTCGGTTAATTCATACATACTAGATGATATACACACACGTCCTCACTCAAGGGATGGGGGAATCTTGAATGTGGTTCAAAAACAGCGATTTTGCTCTAGTTTCTATAGCGGCCTTAATCTTAGTGCGCGGTAATTAAACCTATTGGGCCATGGTAAGGATTAATATACGGCCTAACTAGAGTTGTATCCGGGTCTCTGTCCGGCTTCGGGTATTTCTGAGGAAAAATTTCGGGCCCGGTTATTTTATTTTGAAATGTCCGGGTCCGGGTATTAATTTTGAAAAGTTACAATTCTGGGCGTAACGATTCAGGATAGATTCGTTACACTAGCGTTGCTTGAAACCTGGTTTGATGCGTTCTAAAAGTTTTTGTTCTTTGGGAAGTGTTCCAGTTCGCGTAAATTCGTTCGTGCGAAGCTCGATACTCATTTCTGGTGGGGAATGCATGATAAAGTCTAGTTCATTATATATAGTACAATATCCACAGAGGTGTGGGGTCCTAGGATTTTCGAGATCTCCCAGCATTTCAGCGGTTCCCCCGGTGATGCTCCCCGGTTAATATTGGCTTCTTTCAGAGGTTATCCTCCCAGCGTCCTTCCAAGTATTTGGCCACACCAAAAATGATTTTCTTGACAAAAACAGTTAAAGCTTAATATTAGAGAGTTTATGACAAAGGTATAAGTAAAGTGCAGAATGGTCTTCAGAAATACATATTTTCAGTACGTAAATAATGAGCATGCAGCAAAAATGATATAACAACTGCTGTAAAGGCATCAAAATTACAATTATAAAACCCCCCGGTAACCTGAGGAGTACAGCTTTCTCCCAGCTTACCTGGGGGAAATTCTTGCCAGGTTGGAACTGTGGGCTCTAGGTCAAAGCCCCAGGTAAAATCTTAATCCTGCTGAGAGGCTGGTTTAGTGCGCATACTCTTCACAATTGCGATGTAAAAATTGGCCTTTTGCATTTGTTTAATAATTATTATTAAAGAGTAAAGGGCATATCAAAACGCAGTACATATTCAATGAGCTAATAATATAGACCACTTATTGTTTGCCGAAATGTTCTAAAGGTGGACAAAAGCAGTATGCACTTGTACGTCATAAGGGTTCATATCTTTGTTTTTTGATTATTTTGCGATTTTGTCTGTTAACGGAAGCTTTTACCATGGAAGTTTCACCGGCATAATAATGTATAATATGTACAATGGTTTTACTTCAACAATGTTATTTGGCATTCTTTATGTCGCTGAAGGAATTATTTGTGGTATACCAATTATGGGAACATGTGAATCAAATTTGCTAGTTACAAACAGTGAAATTTGTGCAGTAACCGGTGAAAAGCTAGGATGAAGTCTTTATTTGCCACAATAGCTGGAGCTGGAATGAAATCTGTAACATTTGATCTGGCGCAATGCACTATAATGGAATCATGTACTTTCCCCGCTGCCTGACACCCCAGCATGAATAACATGCTTAAAACATTATTATTCAGTAAAACTTTTACGATGGCAGTTTATATATTGCATTCTATTTTCGTATGGTGATGCTACTTTACGCACACGTTTTTTTGATGTTTAGGATCTTTTGCCAACGCTATTTGCTGCAACACCAATGGCTATCGAGCTCACATTAAAGTATTTGGATAATCATGGTACGTGGATATTGTGATAAATGTGATTACATGTAAAAGCTACAGTTTTATTTACCTTTCAAGTTAAAGCCTTGTATACTGATTAAATTTTGCGTTATTATGGTTATATGTTGAGGTTAAGTTGAATGATAAGTTAAATTTAATATGACTGAACATAAACTCGAAATTAGGGAACGACCGAATATTCGGTATTCGGCCGAATAGTTGGCAATATTCGGCCGAATACCGAATAGTTGACTGGCCGCTGTTAGTTGAAAAATAGAGTCAAAATCTGCCCACCAGATATCCTAATTTTACGGCCGGAGTCCTGATAATTATGCTGCAAACCGCTAAATACGTCCAACGTGTTGCAACTTTGGTAAGACAAGATGCGTTTGAGACTGATCAATTCAGTTCGCAGCCGGATCGAATGTTCTGATCACCACAGTTATGTTTTTCATCAGCCGTGCACTATTTCGCTGCCATAATACTTGCGAAATTAATACTTTGTGGTCTAAATGCAGCAGGATTTGTTCGTTTTCTTTGACACATCGTGAATGTGAAGTGAGACATCATGCTATGCCGTTCTACATACCTACATAAGCCTAACCCTAAGTCTACCGCCCCCGAACACCACGCACTGAGCCGTTCTTTTTTTAACGATATGACTTCACGCACCAATTATCGCCGTTCTCCAGATAATAAAGTTATAAAAAATCAATAAAAAAACAAAATTATAACTTCAACCTAGCAAACGAGAGCACAAAGCAAAAAAATTCATCGAACAAAAACTATCGCTGGCTCAGCAACACAACATAAAACGACCTGTTGCATGGTGCACGTACATACAGTGGTGGATTTATAGAGTTATAGATTTATAGATTTCTCATCATACATAGGTGTCGCGAACAACTATTCGGTATTCGGCCAAATAGTAGGGGCCGAATATTCGGTATTCGGTGAAATTAGGTATTCGGTCGTTCCCTACTCGAAATGAAAGGATTTTTCGTGGTACAATTAAATTTGTAATTTTCCTTATTTCTATATAAATTTTAATTGGATTACACAACATGCTTAGATTCTGCAATTTCGAAACGCACAGTTAACCTAAGATGAACGTTATTCCCCCAGCTAACCTGGTGAAATTTGCCAACGTACTTTAGGTCCAACACATTACAGCTAGAGGGTTCCAACACGTTACAGCTGGAGGACTTAGGTCAAAGCGTTCATGATACTATTTCGGTTCTGTAGAGGGCTAATACTACATCTATGGGCAGAAATGAATGAAAATCGTTTGCGAAAAATCAGGAATAGCAGCAGAACACCAGCCAACGCTTGGTCAACTGTGTGCGAAGAATTTATTCTTTTCTATCAGCATAGCTTAAGAGTATTGACTGATTGAAAGTACCGGACCATTTACCACGATTGATTTCTTTGGATACTGATGAAGTATCGCGTTTTCATTTTAATGACTCCTTAACATGACCTTTTAGCTGTTATTAATATTATGATAATATCTATCTTGCGTGCAATTTACTGTATCTGGTCATCACTCCCAGCGCGATATTTAGGAACCTCTGCAGCCTTCATAACGATAGCAACCGAAAAAGATTTGACACACTGTCAGGCAAAGAAAGCAGTGATTGTGCAATAAATTAAAGACACGGGCGCTTCATATTTTATCAATGATTCCGCTGACTAGAATAGCGGGAAACACAAAATTAGTTCCTTTCTCAAGTTTCGATTCGTCTGAAACATAAGTCTACCATCCATTTATTTTTGGTGAAAAGTCAATATTTAAATTTTTAATTTCATTGTCGGATTTTTAAGTAAAATTCATGGATTTCTGGTGCCAAAATGGATAACAATTTGTCTGTCTGTATCAGGGTGTAAAAGTTACAAGATATATCTCGGTAAATGACCTGACAGACCTGGTTTCAATGCTACTTGTTATAATGGCTGTCGTCTTTGCTCGAAATTGCGTTAGATCATCATGCTGGTGGTTTGACGTGTTAACTAGCAGAAGACCAGTTAGACTTCATGAATTACTTCGACTGGCTGAGTACTGCTATTACAGAAATGTAGGATATGCTAAGCAGAATCCGGTAGCCAAGTGAGCATTACAATCAAATTTCGAGAAGACAAAAGTTGGTACACTGTCGCTGTCCAGAGCCAGTCGTTTGCATTGATGGCAAAACAGCTGAAATTTTATAGTTCTTAAAACACTTCGGAAGCGAGGTAAATGGCCTCGGTGAAGCTTCCTACAAAAACTAAACATTTGAGTGGAAGATTGTACGACATTGTGCAAATAACTAAAACAGACCCAGGTAGAACGATATCGTCGGAGACATTACAGTCGCGCAGAAAAGTAAGGGCTGACGCCTAAGGACGCAATTTTGTCTGGACACGAACGGATTCAATTTCGTCAGGACGCGGACGGACGTAATTTCGTCCAGACGCGGACGGACGTCATTTTGTCCAGACGTGGACGGACGCAATCTCGTCCAGACGTGGACGGACGCAATTTTGTGCAGACGCAAGCGGACGCAATTTTGTGCAGACGCAAACGGACGCAATCTCATCCAGACGCGGGCGGACGCAATTTCGTCTAGACGCGGACGGGCACAGTTTCGTCTAAACGGACGAGCACAATTTCGTCCAGACGCGGACGGACGCAATTTCTTCCAAACGCGAACGGACTTAATTTTGTCCGTCTTTTGCGCACTTACTTCTGTCTATGACGATACGACTCGGTGATTGACTGTGTCACGCCAGTCAACGCGGACTAAAGTTAATTAAAGTTAGTAATCGTGACAGGTGACGGTTGTGCCTAGCCTAACCAGGATCAGCCGGCACCCCTTCATGACTTACCTTTTATTACGGATTTCATTTTCTTCAACTATGTAACAGAACAGAATAAAGCTGTCATTTTTATATTTTTGACACAAAATGTTACACGTTATCAATACAGATACGCACAGAAATTAAAGCAAACGTTTCGCGAACAGTTCATGAAAAACTAACAGCTGTGCATTGCCATTTGCGATTGGTTGGCGAAATTTTGTTCTTATTTCTGTCCGTATATTGTTAATGCACATAGTGACGTAAGTGTACTATTATACGCATAAAGTAACTGCATTAGTGCGGCGTTAATATACCAGCCGTTATATTTTTAAAAATTTTAAGTACCTCGAAGAGTGCGCGAGCGCAGGGTGGTGATGGCGATTTTCCAGTCCGTTCTTAAATGTCGTAGAAAGGCCAAATTGAACTTGGAAGATGATTGGTTGTTTGTAATGGAGCGATTAAACGTACACAATGATGCTGTTGTTTCTGCAGATCCTGCGGTTTGTTTTACTTAGTAATTTCGTTAAGCTCTTATAACCCCTAAATTTGGGATAATCGTGATTCTGGGGGCCCAAAAATGCGATTTTTCATATCTGGCTCGCTCGCTCAGAGTGCGATTTAGGTCCGTTGGGCAGCAAACATCAAATTTGGCACTCTAGTAACTTTGTGAGGACTATATCTACTACCTAGTTACCTTCGTATACCCACAAAATTTGGCCAATTATGTTGCTGGGGGCTCAAAAATTTGATTTTACGTATCTGGCTCGCCCAAAGAGCGATTTAGATTCGTTAAAAACAAACTTCATCAAATTGGAGTGCGCTCTAGTAACTTTGTAAGGGCTATTTCCGGTACCTAACTGCCTTCTTATACTCCTAAAATTGGTCTAATTGTGTTTCTCGGCCCTAAACATTCGAATTTTCGTTCTTGGCTCGCCCAGGGCGCGATTTAACTCTAGTAAAAAACAACTTTACTGAAATTGTGCATTATAGTGTCTATTTGCAGTCCGTAGCTACCTTCCTGTAGTCTAAAATTGGGCTAATTGTGCTTCTGGGGGCCCAGAAATTATATTTCCGTATCTGGCTCGCCCAAAGTGCGATTTAGATCCGTGAAAAACAAACTTGGTCAAATTGGGTACTGTAGTGACTCTGTGAGGAGTATTTCCAGTACCTAGCTACCAGGGAATAACCGGAACCGAAATTTGCCGGAACCGGAACCGTCCATTTAAACCGGATCCGGAACCGGAACTTGGTCTTCGAAATTTATATATAGTAAAACAGATGAAGGAAGAAATCAAGGTATAGTGGATTTAAAATGCATTAAAATAACTTTTACATTAAACTTAATGTATTGCGGTGGTATTATTACCTTTCTGAAATTTTAAAGAGACTGAGGAAGCTAATAATGTTTATTTATTGATCAAATATGTCGATTTTTGGACACCCAGAGCAAAAAATGCCTTCCACTATACACCATTGCGTATACTGCGTCAAATCGAATATGCTTACAAAGCTTGGAGCGTAGAATACACACTTTCGCTCTGTCTCCAGTCGCCTTCCTTTACTACACATACGTTTGTTACATGTTCTTCTGTAGGAAACTTGAAATTATTGGTTTATATGATTCTAATAGAAAATAATAGATGGAAGGTAATTTTCTGATCAGTGGTCAGGGGCACTGTTTAGGCTAGTGCCCTTAAGTTAGATGATAATGATGATAACTTTCTAATCACAATGCTATAAATGAGACACACTGTGATGCTGCTCGAACAGTTTCAATAAATACAGTTCTTTGCCAAGAAATCAGTTTCTAGCTGCGTTGCAGATAACGTTAGTTTACTTCAATTTAGACTGATTTACCAAGTTTACAAGCGCATTGGCGGGTTCTTGAAGCAATTTATGTTAGCCAAGCATACCCTAAGTACTTCTGCGTAAGACATACTCTGTTACCGAGTTGGACCGGTGTAATTGAAAGGTATCCCACAGACTTCTGGATGTGTAAAATAGCTGCTACAAGCATCGACGTGGCTTTGATTTGTTAACAAACTCCTGCAGGTTATTATGAAAAATTCCAACTGAAATTATGTGCCCTGCTTACGTTTCAAACGTCAAATTGCTTAGTTAATCTTTTCTTTTGCGTGGTTGTATTGGAGCTTGATCATTGTATAATATATATTACATTGTTTGGATCACAGATGAAGCAAAAAACGTGGAAAATTTCAAACAAACTTTTTAAACCGGAATTCCGGTTCCGGTATGGTTGTTGCCCTTTGCCGGAACCACAACCGGAACACGATTTTCGCCGGAACCGGAATTCTGGTTACTCCGTGCTAACTACCTTCCTATACCCCTAAAATTGGGGTAATCTAGTTTCTGGGGGCCAGAACATTCCATTTTTTCGTATCTGGCTCGCCCAAATTTGGTCTGTTAACAAGCAAAGTTGATCAAATTAGGCACTCTAGTGGCGTTGTGAACCCTATTTTTAGCACCTAGCTACCGTCTTATACCTCTAAAATTGGGCTAATTATGTTTCTGGGGGCTTAGAAATGCAATTTTTTGGCTGTGGCTCACCCGAAATGCTATTTTGGTTCATTAACAAGCAAACTTGATCAAATTGGGCACTGCAGTAACTTTTAGGACTATTTCCAGTACATAGCTGGTTTCCTATACCCATAAAATTGGACTAATCATGTTTTAAGGGCCCCAAAATTCGATTTTTCATGTTTGGCTCGCCCAAAGTGCGACTGATTTGAGCACTATGATAATTTTGTGAAAATGCCTGTGGTAAGTTGTTTTAAAGTCGTTTCCTGGTACGTTTTTCGCTCAATAATAATGTCAAAAACATGTTTGAAAAAATTAAATTTTTACGTAAGGGAATCGGAAAAAGAACTCTTGATATGCAATCTTGTTCAATTTTTATAAGTTTGTTATAAACTGAATCATACTTTTTTAATCATAGCAATACAGTTCTTTATTTCACTCACTAAAATATCGAAAACAAACAAAACGTTGAACCCATTACAGCAAGCCTGAATTTTCATTTAGTCGCTAAAAATCGAAAAAAGTTTTAAGTGTTTGTTACACCCTTTATTAAGTGAGTGGTACTTCGGCATCAAGAGTACAGTATGCGCCAGAAATGACCGTCGCATTTCGAGCAAACTGCGAGCGAGTGGATCGCTCGAAATTTTGAAATGATTTAAATTAATAATAAATTCTATTTTTAGAACAAATTTATTTTGAGCTAGTTTCTAGCGAGTCGCGAGCCAGTGACAGTCATTTTAGCGGGTATTGTATCTACAGAGTGTATATAAATGAAACCTTATGTGTCAAGATCAAGACCGATAATACAATTACAAAGGGGTTCGCCAACCCCAAATCCAACAGTGGATAGTCAAATCTCGACAACGGTATGCTTTGTTGATTGATCATTCTGTTTTGTGTATTTAATGCTAGTGCTTCAAAATGTAGTTTGATTTGCAGGAATACTATGAAATACAATAATTATATTACTACTGCTACAAAAATACCATCACCCACCTTAGCCGTTATTAACAGAAAAAAAAACGTTAGCCATTGGCAATTTGTCGTATTGTCAAAGCCAAAGATCATATCAAGTTGCTCTTATAACTCAGGGGGTAGAAAAATTGACATTAGTAGCCTAGAGCAAAATTCTAAAGTTAATTGTGATCCCTGGCTTAGACTAAAGGCTTATCTTGGACATTTTTCTAATAAACTTTTGGTTTACAGGTGATATTTTAAGTAATTCTGTGTTTATCCTGTGTAAGGAATTTTAGTTCTACATATAAAATAACCTGAGTCCTGACCCTCCACGTTGTCCCAAATATTATTTCGAGCGCGTGTCTACTGAAATGAAGCTAAAAAATTAAGTTTTCAACTCCTAAAGGTAATCCAATATTATATACTTTTAGGACAATACAATATAGATTTGGGAGATTTACAACTATTATGTATTCCAGGAATTGAAATTACCATGAATAGTTTTTGTATTGCGGTATGTTGCTTACATAATAATATTGTAATTTAATACTCAAGTGCAAACGATAAGTTTGTCGCTTACGTTAGGGGTTTTGCGAACCCATTTTTAATGTATTGTCAGCGTTTATAAATAAAGCTTCATTTATATACATTTTAGATACTCTTGATTTTGCACCCGAACACAGTCATGTATTTACTTACTTTATGTATAAGTGGTGCAACAAACACCTGTTTGTTATTTTAGCGGCTGAATAAAAATTCAGGTTTGTTGCAAAGGGTTCAAGGTTTTGGTTCTTTTCAATGTTTTAGCGAGTGATATAACTAGCACGAGAGAATATGGTAAAAATCTCTCCATCGAGGTTGGATGTTCTGCTTGTTTTCGATATTTTAGTATGTGAAATAAGATAAGGCTTGAGCGAATACTTTGAACAATAACCCTTAAGGCGTTCAGTGTTTTGCTTGTTTTCGATATTTTAGTGAGTGGAATAACGAAGGGCACTGTTATGACTGAAAAAGCATTTTTCAGCTTAAAACAGACTTATAAAAAATAAACAAGGTTCCGGGGTTCTTTTTCAATTCCCGTTTAGTGAATTTTTTCTAACTTGTGTATTGCTTCCAGGGCATCAACATGGTGTGTATATATAATTTTATAATACGATGGTTTTATTATCAACAGCCCAACTCAATATTTTATACCTTTTCAGTGATATACGAAGAGTTTAGGTCTACGAACCCGATTTCAGCTAATGTTTAATTAGTCGGCGCTAATATTACCTTCAAGGTATTTAGACCTGTCTATATAGGTTTTACGAAATGTTGAAAACAATAGTGCAGTCGTATGGAATTCAACGTAACTGTACTATAATTTTCTGGGTTTCTGGATAGATTTAAATTCGACTCGAACCATAATTACCAGAAGAATGGACTTTGTTACTATTTTGGCTATACATTGTTTTCTTAACCTTCAGATAAGCTATGATATAGAGTTTGTGTCGCAGTGTACGATAGTGGTGTTAATATCTGATCAAGATTATAAAACTAGTGGTTGCGGAGGTTTATAGTAGCATGTCAAGCACAAAGTCTGATAATTAAACGTAATGACAACTATTAGATAAACCGCCCTCGCTCCGTTTCACGCTGGCTTCTATTGGTATGCTTGGATGCTGTGATAGTTGCGGTTCTAGCGACATAGTCATTACTTACCTACAAGACTACAGCATGTATGTAATCCCAAAAATGACAGTTGTTAGATGCTTATTTGAAAAGGACGGTTATTATAGATCGTAATATTTGAAATTTACCTTATATCCCCTTCGCAAGTGCTATAATGATTGTTTTTGCTTCGGTTTAGCTTGGAATTGCGCTGTTTGATATAATATTCGAAAGTCCAAAAACGACGTCAATGCTGATGGACAAAGAACTTGGTTATATCAAAAAATTTATTCAGTTGAATATCAACAGCTCATCAGCTGGTTTACGCCAAAAATTGTCAGCCGTATTGAAGAAAGTAAGACACAAAGATTACTGTTTCTGAATGAGCCTTCCAGGTGTGCAAACCTACGAATTACGGGATGACGTAGTTTCAGTAGCCGTAACGAAGAAACTTCGCATCAAAACGTAGTAGTAACACGTACAACATCAATGTCGAAGTTTTTGGCGCGCTATCTTGAAATTCATTAGAGATCTGTTCGTTCGAAATTTTTAATATTTTGTTAGAAAATGTTCCTATTGTATTGGACTTTTGGAAATTTTTGTGTGAGCTATTTTAAAATTCGTTTCAGAGCTGTTCGTAGGTTCGTTCGAAACGACGACTACTGTAGTATCCGTAGCCTTATAGTGCTCTTCCCAGCAATTCCGACCCAAAAATAGTGGGGAGGTGGAAACCACGTCCCAGAGATTAACCGTGACGCTGTACTTATGATTGCATTTTATTGTGTTTTTATGTCTTTACAGTATGTAAATCGTTGTTTTGTTCATGGAGGCACTCTGCAACCGCAGGGTCAGGTAAATCTTATATCAGTGAATTACCGGAACTTCGATTTTTTCCGGAACATTAACCGGGTCTAACAGTAACTAAGGTAAATTTAAAAAAGTATTAATAAGCTTCTTGCTTTTGGGGGTGACTAATGGGCATATATGGTTATTTAACCAGTTAAACATTAGGTGTTCGTTGTATTTGTAACAGATCCGAACTGGATCGTTATGAGGTAGATTAATCCTGGCCGCACTGTAATGGCCATCATTTAGCCAAATACCCCATTAATCCTGGCCACAGTGTAATGGCCCAGAAGGATATGAAACCAGTTCTCCACTTCGAACTACATACTTATAAGGAATTAGAACCAATTTATGACTTCTTTGCGCAATTGAATACATAAGCCGATTTCCCCCGCATATACGAACTGACTATAGGGACTTGTTGTCACCCTATTTATAGACAATATATACGTGCCGCAAATCATGAATCGTTACGCTCGTTAACCTCGCTGGGAATAAGGATTTTCGTTATATTTCGGCCTGCACCGCCGACAGTTTTTGTGATCAAAATGGGTATCGTTATTAACCTTTCAGGGATGGATAATCGTCATAGTATTGCTACCGTACATGCATGTTGATTGTAATGCCATAAAGGCACCTATTAGTATATGTAACCTGTATGTTATTATCGCTGTTGTAACCATATTGTTGTTGGCCATAAAGGCTTTATTGGAGTACTTGAATTATGGATATATATTAACATTACCATCGCTTTGTTGTACCATTTTGATTGCCATAAAGGCACGTATTATGCATTTGATTCGTGTAATCCTGATCATACCGTGTATCTGTGTACCATTGCAATTGTTGTTGGTGCTCATATGCATTTTTAGATGGATGTGTACGACTTGGCACCCTGATTATCGTCGTATAGTTGAATCGTACTTGTTAACCGTTGTTGTATAACCGTTATACCATATTCATACCGTTCTTTCTTGTTGTTTAAGGAAATAAAAGTGCCTATATTTTGTTATGACTCTATACCTTTTTGTAGATTGGAGGCACCAGTAGTCGTAAATAACCTGTTTTGTTTAAGCTGATTTTTTAGGGAAAAGTTAGTGATTGTTACGCTTATAAACCAGTTCTGTAACGGGTAGAAAACGCGAGTATGGCGAGCTCTTGCCATACCTGATTCGTGTATACAGAAGACTGTACGACTCCCCGCCTGCCCCGATACATAGGAATAGCCCTACCCCGCGTGGTAGTGCCGCAAAGTTTACTTCGATTTTTGATAGAAAAGAGTGGCCGTGACAAATACCTGTCACGACCGTCCTCACGAATAAGGACTACAAAAATACGGCTGTTCGCCCTATAGCGAACAGCAAATGAGCAAATTTCCTGAAAATATTAATAAGAAAAGTGAAATATTACTTTACCAGTGTTCAATCTTGAAAAGTACACTGGTAATTCACGAAGATAAACGAAATATCAGGTACCAGCGTTCATTCTCGCCGGCAGAGATAACTGATAAAAGTAAAAGAAAAAGCTATGAAAATTTAGACTTAAAAATATCGGCTCCGGCTCATAACTCCGGAACCGTCGAGAAATCGTAAATTTGGTACTTAAGTACTTAACCTTTCTGATAGAGAATTTTACGATCTATCTAAAGAGACCGGTCTCATGGACATCCGATCAGGATCCACGGAATTATGAGGAAATAAGCATATATGTAGAGCAAACAAACCACATTTAATTAAATAACTTACGTAGCGAATAATTAACAGAAAAGTATATAATGGGTATTGTTAGATTCTTTGAAACCCATGCTTCTATTTGAGCCCGGACTGGTCCCGCTGTGCCCACTATTAAGTACCATTTCCCATGAATATCGCAGAAATAATGCCCCGACGGGCGTGTAACCCCTCATTGGATTTCTCTTGTAAAGTTCGGCACAAAATGTGCCTCTCGCCCCACAAAATGATTACCCGAACCCGCGGGAGCCATTTAAAACACCCTAATTCTGTACAAAATTTACGATGGACTCGCCGAAGAGCTACCTTCCCCTTTTGTTGTCGAAAGTGGATCTGTTACATATCATATTGTGCGGACGGACACACTGAGTCCGAATCCGAACCTGTTTTGGCACTCCGGCCATTACTGAGGGAATGACACCCTCTTTTTACGTCCCTTTCTTTTCCTTGTTTACATAAGCCGCGTCCCGAATATATAAGTTAGTATCAAGATGAACAATTTAAATTAAGCTAAAAGTTTACGTTGATTTTATATAAAGCAAGAGTCGCTCTTATCAGTAAAACTTTTATATAAAGCTAATATAAAAGTTTGTAGTTTTAGTTAATACGCAGGGACACACTGACCGGCCACAAATTATAAATTTGATCTTAAGCTGACCTCAGCTATGAAGCTATTAGTAGTGTCACACTCGCTTGAGTAGATATCAATTCGATATAAAGTTGATATGAAAGTGCGAGAAGATTCGTATAAAACTCGGCATTTACACTTAGTTCGATAGCCGCTGCTTGAGCAAACAAGGTGGTCGTCTTATATTAAATTTATTTAAAGTATTAATTATTTGATGTTCTAGTAACTTCTTATCAGTAGTAGATATTAGCTTTGCTAGAGTTTTGTATTAACGTTAGCTTGGTACCGTGTGGACCACCGAGTTTTAAGCTGTTTGAGCTCTCAAATGTGGGATGAAGCTAATATTAGAGTTGATAGTTTACTACAGAGTTTATTGGAAGTTTCTAGAAAGTTTTGTATTAAGTTAGAAGAATTTTATGTAAAGTTGGCATAAACAAAGTAATAAATCACTTTTCTTATATAAAATTTCATATAAAATCGGTCCGAAATTTGTCGAAACTCGGACCGATAACAAAGTTTACTTTCCGACTTAGAATTTGGGGTCAAATCATCCCAAAAGTGCTGACCAAGCACTTTTATTAAAATTTAATAGCATTTTAATGGCCCCATTAATCAAAATTAATTGCCGAAATTAGCAGTATTTAGGCAGGCCCACTAGAGCTCTCTAGCGTTCAGTCTGACATCGGCAGCTTAGAGTACGGTCGGTTTGCAGACCGCTCTGCAGCTCTTCAGTTGTTGTTAGTTTCACTTAGTAGAGTTCTGCTTTCTTTTGGCTGACCTGACTTGGCTTTGCGAATGGATGGAGGTCGAATCAAAGGACCCGAATACATAAGTGTGGACAGGAAGGCTTGGCGATTATTATTGATATTAGGTAGGGTTAGTCCGGAGCGTAGTTAAGGTAGGACTGAGAAATTCGTATCGATTAGCCATAAGCTTAAGCCTCCATGGACTCTCTGTCCATACTTTGTTGATAGCCCTGCCCGTCGTAGCTTGTCCCGCAGACACATAGCCATAATTAGCCACTCACACAAGTTAGTTAGATGGCCGAAGGCATGCTGAACCTCCCTCGGTGACCTCAGAAACTTCGTCAAAATTTTATTAGGATGTCAGTCGTGCCCTAGACAGCGAGAAGGAGCTGAGAAAATTGTAGCGAACCGCAATTAGGTACACCGACCCAACGCCCTATGAGCGAGGCTGCTCACTTTGAGTAAAATTTTGGCATATCTTAAGAATTACTCCAAGAATTTGGCTGAAACTTTGCCCGGATCTCGAGAAGGATCCGAGCTATTGATTTAACACTTAAAACCTTCGAATATTGAAATATTTTAAGATTCTCTCTAGGCATTTTGTTGAAACTCTAGCCGTTTCTTCGTAGGAGTGTCCGCCATCGGACACTACCCTAAAACTCGACAATATCACGTCGGAATCACAAACCCGACGGCCTGACAGGGATCCGCCCCCACCTAAAACTTCAAATGTTAATAACTCAAAATTATTTCCAGGAATTTTGATGATTTTTGTGGCACAAATAGAGGCCCGTTCCTTCCATTTGAGCTATCGAGCTCGGCAAAGCCGTGGCCCGTTAAAAAATTATAACAAATATAAACCCGAGCAGCGCAAAAGCCGCTCAGGTTTTACACGGAGTTCTCAGATTTTCTTTCCCGTATAAGCATATTCATAGTTAGGTTTCGTTTTAGCTTTTACACACATTTTTACAAGTTTTCAGTTTCATACTCGTCTCTCTCTGTTTCTGTATATTGATATCAGTGCAGCACGAATGCCGACGGAGAATCGAATCTCCGATATACGGCCGCTGCAACGAAAGTACTAAATTTACCAGAATTGGTAATTTTGATCGTAGTGGCAATATTTTGCGTATAAAATTTAGTGATGTTTGCTAGATGCGATATCGGATCCCGGCCCGACGGACCAATGTTTGTGAGAACCGTTGACCCGGTCCTAATAAAATGAATGGTTAGGCCGAACCCAGCCCCTGTGCAATGTTTCACAGAGAAAGGCTCATCAACCAAGCAGGCCAAGTTTGTTAGCCCATTTGAACCAGTAGAAATTGGGAATGTCCCTAAGCGACTCATTGCTTCGGCAGTGGCTTACTTGCCCGCTTAAGCGTAGCGTTTTGTTATCGATCATGTATTAAGCAAGCAGTTAATCCTTAAACTTAAAAAACTGTCATAGGACGAAGCAATGAATTTATCAAACGTTTGTTGACCTTAGGCACGCCTTGAACCTTAAACCATTAATTTAGTATAATCTTTTGGTCCAAACTGAGTCATACAATCGGCACACAATGCGCTTGTAAGCTAGCAGACCTGCATCCAATTTTGGAGCTTTACCTGTTGATTGAATTATCGCCGAACACCGAGTTAACGCTTTAGTAGTGAACGTTGAGGACTAAGGCAACGTCTTCAACCCTTCTCAAGATTAGTAAGAATCCAATTGGAGCTCTCCAATAGGCAGAGCTAGGTTTAGGAACTGCCTGAACCAAATATTGCCCAAATCGTGTCGTATTAGGACGCGAAATACCCCAACTTGCACTTCCGAGTTTAGATTTTAGGGATTCTTTTCTTTACCACTCATAGTATCGCCGTACTTTTTTAGTAAGGATACATAGTATTGTTCCGCTGAGCAAAGCGCGAACGAAGGTCCTAATTGAACCCGATTCACACTTAAAATTGATGATTCATCGCTTTCCCCTGGATGCGGATCGATCCAGTGTCTTCTAAAATTGTGTAAATTCGGCAGTAAAAATAAAATATTATTTTTCCTAGTGTTGATAAAGTTAATTTAATGTACGCAACACATAGTAAATTTTAATAGCAATTTTAGTGCAAATTTTGCAGTTGAAAACTCCAAAAAATTAGACAATTCGGTCACAACTTCACCCTACCGGGACCTATAAGCAACCTAGTAGATCTTGTATCATGCCTAGTTGGAACCTATTCTGGCTCGGGATTTTGGACACGAAAACGTCCACTTTTTCATACTTATGTAGATTTTGAAATGAGTACGAATCAAGGTCTAAAGTTTCACCTATCTTTGTTACCATATTTGGAGGACGATCTTCTAGGAACCTGGAACAACAAGTCACTGGTTGCACCCTATTATTAGTGTGAAAAACTTGTATCATACCCATGGGTACCGTACGTATGTATGTATGCGAGTAGGAAATATGATATTGTACCATTGTCGCTCTAGAGAAAAAATTAGGAGGCGTACCGATGATCACCTCACAATCTTACCGTTATATCAATTACCATTACTCTTTTGCTGTAATAATTTGTTGTATGTCTATCCAATCGCTACTTTACCTAAATTACGAATATATCCACATATGATGATGTACAATAGACGTGATTAGGATGAGCAAGATCGAAACCCGCAATCCCACATTGTACGACTCGTCCCGTAAACCTCATTTGCACCCGTTATATTACCGCCTTTCGCTTACCTGAACCTATTGTTTTGTCGGAGTACCCCTAGTCGTAATTGTAGTGCCGAGCGAGCAGTTAGTTGAATGGCGCCTCTTTCGATAACTAACTGTTTTACGCTCCGTGTTACTCACTTGTGTTTGCTTTTGACCTGACCCACTTTTAATGAGTAAGGTGAGCGCAGCTGTCATTATAAAAGGCTTAGCAGTTAACGCCGCGATTTGAATCAGCAGTGAGAGTTCGATAAAAAAGGCGATGACTCCGCACTTACTTTGTTTTTCGTCCTGCTCATTCTCTTAATAGCGTACCATACTAATGACATTGTACCTATTGTATTAGCCCGTACAGTATGGTCTTGTCCATATACGAATTTGACTCATCAATAAGCCCCAAATCAAACTCAAGTAGTCCATGTGTTTTGCCGACCCTAGCAGCGATAAATATTAGAAGAGGTTTGAAATCCGTCATCCCTATCGACGACCCACGTTCAGGTTTGACACACGCATTGTAGAAGCAAACCTCAGCGTGACTCGACGATTCCAATCCAATTGTATTACTGTGTGAGTACGACTCGTGCGAATAAGGAATAAGGACGAAATAACGAAATAAGGAAAATTTACCTCAAAATTAAAGCCTTCGCTGAGCGCCCAGAATAGGAAATTACACGCGAACCCGACGTTAAACGTCTAGGGGTTTGTCGGACCCTAGTGGGGGCCACTGGCTAAATTAAATAAATTATAAAGCGCTCAGGAAAATAGAAAAGAAATCTTTACTCTAAACACACTTCCCGGTTGAACGATGATAGGGAATAGTGGTATGGTCTCTTTAGCCTGAGAGCAGGTGACGGAGCCAACCTCCCTAGGGACCTCAAAGGTAGTACCGCTTAGGCTACGTGCGCAACCCGTCCGGCAGGATCAGAACACATACTGTGAAGCGCTCCTGCGGCTTGTTAAGCTCCGTAATTTCTTGAACTCGAATCAAAGAGAACGAACAGAAATTTGAACCCATTAGGTCCGCCCTCGAGGTTGCGATAGCCGGGGTCGTATGCGCTTTACGTTTGTGGAAGTGCGTAATGCAGCAGTGGCACGTCGATCTGATACATATTAATAGCACGTTAGGTGTATTTGTACATGAGACTATATATACTAAATTACGGCAACAAACTTGAATTTTGGTATTTTTTCTATAATTTGTTGCACTGTGATGGCTAGATGGGGCTATAGATTTTTACATACGAGTTGTGTAGCTGGATACTATTAATGCATTTGTGTTTTCGTCAAAATTAGCCGATTCGGCAAACATTAGGGCACTACATCGTAAAAGTCGTTTTCTTAAAATTATAATTTTTTTGTGATTGTATAGATTTAGAATGTTACCACGTACGGTTACCAATAACAAATTAAAGGAATACCTGTATAATATATTTACCTTCCGGTGAAGCTAATTTAGACATATCCGTCGAGCGTAAATGAGAACTGTTGGGTGAGAAGCTGTCGAAATTGTCTTGATCCAGGGTTGCGATGCTATAACAGATTATACTATTCATAAATATTAGCGAATGTATTATATGGCAGTAACTGTATAAGTTATCCTTAGCTTAGACTATTAGAAACCGTACAGTAGGTGTCGAATAGTCTATATCGGCTATTGTTTAGACGAACAAAAAAAATTTTTATAAGGTTACAAAATGGCGGATGCATGTAGCCTCGGGAATGCATTGGATGGTGGTTTTGGTATCACTTTTATAACTATGCAATGAATTCATGTAGAAATTTCATCATTGCAACGTTATGCATCGAACTGATTTAGTATGATTTATGGTTTAAAATATAACGAAGAATTTGTAATAGATTAGAAAATTAGGTCATATAGACATCCATTAAAACAATGTTATTTAAATTTTAATCGTAGTAAACACGTTTGTTTTTTGAAATCCCTATTTTTATTTGCTTTCTACCATGACTAAACCAGTAAGTGATATCGGGGGCGCCATGATGCGGAGGATGCTACTATATCCTAGGTCAACCACCTTGCGCCCTTGCCTTATAGATATATCAGGGAGTAACCGGAATTCCGGTTCCGGGAAAATCGTGTTCCGGTTGTGGTTCCGGCAAAGGGCAAAAACCATACCAGCACAGGAATTCCGGTTTAAAAATTTTGTTTCAAAATTTCCACGTTTATTGCTTCATCTGTATCCAGACATATGTAATATATATTATACAATGATGAAGCTCCAATACAACCGAGCAAAAGAAAAGATTAACTAAGCAATTTTCCGTGTGAAACGTAAGTAGGGCACATAATTTCAGTAGGAATTTTTCATAATAACCTGTAGGAGTTTGTTAATAAAACAAAGCCAGGTCGATGCTTGTATTTCCAGCTATTTTACACGTCATCCAGAAGTCTGTGGGGTACGTTTGAATTAAACCGGTCCAACTCGGTAACAGAGTATGGCTTACGCAGAAGTACTTAGGGTATGCTTGGCTAACATAAATTGAGTCAAGCACCCGCCGGTGCGCTTCTAAACTTGGTAAATTAGTCTAAATTGAAGTGAACTAACATTAACTGCAACGCAGCTAGAAACTGGTTTCTTGGCAATAAACTGTATTTTTTGAAACTGTGCGAGCAGCATCACAGTGTATCTCATTTATAGCATTCTGATTAGAAAGTTATCATCATTATCATCTAATTGACGGGCACAGTTTGTCCAACGCTAGCCTAAACAGTGTTTCTGACCAGTGATCAGAAAATTACCTTCTATCTATTATTTTCTCCTAGGCTCATATAAACCAATAATTTCAAGTTTCCTGCAGAAGAACATGTAACAACCGTATGTGTAGTAAAGGGAGGCGACTGGAGACAGCGAAATTGTGTATTCCACGCTCCAAGCTTTGTAAGCGCATTCAATTTGACGCAGTATACGCAATGGTGTATAGTGAAACGCATTTTTTGCCCTGAGTGTCCAAAACCGACATATTAATCGATAAATTAACATTATTAACTTCCTCAGTCTCTTTAAAGTTTCAGAAAGGCAATAATGCCATCGCAATACATTAAGTTTAATGTAAAAGTTATTTTTAATGCATTTTAAATCCATTATACCTTCATTTCTTCCTTCATCTGTTTTACTATAAATAAATTTCGAAGACCAGGTTCCGGTTTAAATGGACGGTTCCGGTTGCTGGTTCCGGTTTCGGTAAATTTTGGTTCCGGTTATTCCCTGGTATAAAGTACAACATACGACAAACTCAGAAACCAGCCGAGTCACAGTGTGCGTTAGGCACACTTGTAGCTAGTGGGCACGAAAGGATTAATCAACAAAGTAGGATTCTGCTAACAAAAGCAGTGGAATCGCCGTTACCGAATTGTGGTAGTTTTTTGAACCATAAAAGCTGTTTAATTTTCGTAGCTGTCTTTTCAGATGTTTAGTCGCCTTAAGAATTCGGGCGAAGTTCTTTGTCGCATATGTTCGCCTTTCGACACTCCCGGGACTTCAACCGCTTCAGCTGATTTGGAGTCCTACAAAGTAGGCTGCTTTCTGTTGCGATGTGTTTGTCTGGATATTATTCAATATTTTGGACTGAAACACAATTTTTACATAAGTCAATACAATGCCACCTTAAATAATATATGTGATGTGGGATATGATTTTTAGACGTTTTTAAACCGGATAACAAGTTCAGCATTGTCTTTGGCCATGTCTAACTATTTGATTACCGTTGAGTTTACCAAAGGTGATACCAGACATTAATTTGGGAAGATGAAGGCTGGGCCTTCTAGTTTCTGAACTCAAATTTGGACACATCCACATGTTACTCCAAGTTGTGGGCTGGGGTAGCCCACTCCTAAAACTCATCAACTTATCGCGAGAAATAAACTGCTCTAAGTAAAAAGCGCCATAAAATATGGCAAATTTGGAAACAATAATTGTAATTTTTTGTGCTAAATATAGATCATCCTGTTTCTTGGTTACCGGGCTTAAGCGAAGTTTTATTAGAACGACTACATTTTAGAAACGAATGTACGCATATGACTAACTTTTTCACCATGCATTGCGATTAAAGGCCTGTTCACATTGTTAAAACAGTGTAATCTGCATACATGTTTTTCATGATCAACGGTTAGTCAGCCCCCAGGTTTAGACCAAAATCAAGTCGAATTTTGTTTTTGTCTACATGACAACCTCTAAATTGAGGTGATTAAAAGTATCTCAGCCCAATATTCAGCTGGACTATTGTATCTGCAAGCGTAGTATAAAGCCAATAAAAGCTTTAAAAACAGAATATGAGAGCAAAAACTGCCAATTTTGTGTCAAAATCGCTTAGGCATTGCGTTTGTTATAGCTTAAGGCAGATGGCGCTATTTTCTTTTAGATTTTGACGGTAAGTATACTTATAACCTGCGTAATATCGATATTACCTGCGGAATAGATTGCCAAGGCAATATTATGGATTTCATCGTTCATTTGGCTGTTCTAAGATAGATGATCCGATGTCATGATGTTCAGATATAGCTACGAATTAAGGAGCGAAAATATTATACGGAGCATAATCAACCAAACTTGCCCCTTTATCTCTCGATAGAATACCACAATTTGTTTTAAAATGCAACTATTTATTATTGATAGCCATTTTTAAGGTTACTAGTAACTCGCAAGCGAGGGTAAACGAAGCGAGCTTGGTTTCATCAATTGGTAATTTTTTGTCATCACTTGTAACAAGCTTTGTGTTTGACGTGTATATATTACACTGAAACCTCTGTAATCCTGGACCCATTGAAAACCCTAAAATATCGTGGAGCCTAGACCCATCAAAAACTGAAATGTACGAAGTATTAGTGCTAGTCTCTAGATAACCGAACTATCGTTATTCAGCATGCCAAAAAACCTATATATAGACCATGCTTGATGCCCTGTACGCAATATGTAACCAAACTACTGAAGACAGACTGTATTTTGGTAATCGGGTTCATTGACCCTAAATCTAGTGAAAACACCTGAAAGGTAGGAAATATACGTGCTGAATTTTAGTTAACGAAACCATCATATTCAGCGTACCGAAAAATATGTAGACCATTCTTCGTCTACTGTAAGCAATAAATAACTAAACAAATGAAAACTCACTACATTTTGGAAATCAGGTTCGTCGATCGTAAAACCCTTGAAACTCCTAGAAAAGGTATATTATAGTCAAGTTGGACTCTAAATAACGAGAGCGCCGTATTCATTGTGCTTAATAACCTAATAGAGATTTATTGTACGGTAAAACGCGCAACAATATGCCGAAATTTTAAAACATCGTTATTTCTAGCAAAGGCCCGGGAAGTGGTTCCACAACAAAGTTGTAGATATCGATGAGTTGTTGTACGCTGGTTTCGGTTTTTCCGATGCGAAGCCTGTGTCACTAGATATGGTTTGCGAAATAATGTACCCGTATAGCCAAATTCGGCAAACAAGCGGTAAATTTTTTGTCATTTTTGCCTCGAAGATGGGCCGGAGCTGTTCTAGTTCAACTTAACGGCATATCCTCATTACTTTTGCTGTAGAATATAAAATTAATGGAAATCCATTCATCCGAAGATGGGTGGTGCGTGACAGAAAGAGACAAAAAAATTTTCACGATTTCTCCCATGGCGCGCTCAGTAGAAACTCAGCTTGCTTCGTTCGCTTCGTTTCGATTATTGATTTGTTTCGGTAGATCTGTGTATTATACGTGGTTTAGCGGGCTAGCCAATATTTAAAAGCAACGGCGCTAAGCCCTAGAGTCTCAGCGCAGCATCTATAGTATTATTGCATTGCCCCGGATTTTTTTCTCCAAAATCTGTATGCGGGAAAACTAACAGCAACATTTATTATTAAATATAACTTTAAGGACAGGGATTAATATAGTAAATTTGTGAGATGGGAAGCTAATTCAGTAGTTCATTCCAACATAACCACTATAGAAGTTTCAATGAGCTGTTTGTCAACATATTCTATTTATTTATACATTCAACCATATAAAACAAAGCCCACAGATGACAACTCCTACCTTAATGACAAGTAATCGCTCATAACATGCGCCTGATAAACTTAATTTTATTACAAATGATATGTCGTTACGTTGGAAATGTATGTATATGTGGAATGAGAACATCTGGGTTGGTCGACGAATTTGAGCCTTACATCGAGCTCTAACTTTGTATTGAAACAAACAACACGCAGTACCATACACGTAGGCTTTATGCACAGTACGCTTCACATGGAGGACTGTAAAATAATTGTTAACGCTCAAGCCAACAGCTTCGAAAATCTTTAATGGGGATAGACTGGGAATGAGTGTGGTTTCCTTACGAAATAAGCTAGCTGCATTTACCAAGGCATTTTTTACATCAGTAAAAAGGTGCCGGAAAACGTTGCACACTAAATCAGAAAAATTATGTATGTCTGTTACGGTAGCATTTGGACCACTGAAATTTGGATTCAATCATGCGTCTATTTCCTTCTTTCGGCCTCTCCTCTTTAATAAGCACTTTGATAGCAGCATTTGTTTGCAATAACATAACTGGCCAGGTAGTGGTGTTAATGTTAATTTGAATGTAAAGGCGTGTTCACACGCTCAAACTTTTTGCTCAAATTTTTAAATGAAAATTGCGATGTTTCAAACTTTTTTAAGCAGTACATCTCGTCGATGATTGGCTACGAGAATATCATTGAAAAGTTTGAACAGTGTTCACAGTTTCAAACTTACCAGAAATGCAAAAAAAAGATGCTTTCAAATTTTGATCAAAATTTGAGCAAAAAGTTTGAGCGTGTGAACACGCTTTTAGTTGTTGTAATGCAAGAAGCAAAATTAGACTTTTGAAGTGTTGCCATCCCAAAATATTTTGCGCTAAAATAAATTTCTTATACCAGGTCAGTAGTTTTTCTTGCTTTAAGTCGTTCTTTCTTTTCGACTGTATTGTTGCAACCACGTGTAACATGCATTATGTTTTTATCATATTTCCGTTTATATGCAGGCATGGGATTTGTCGCATGATGGGCTAGGTATATTCGTTGTAACTACTGTAATTGCAGGCGTTTTGTCACTGGCTGTTTCACTACTGTGTCCGATGTCTGTTTCCCGGTGCTAACCATGGTAGACGTACAGTGGCTCTAGAGACGCTGTCTTTCTTCACGTTGTATCTATGTGATCCAATGAAACGTAAGTTCTACTTTACAGAACTGTATTGGCGTTATATGCTTTAACATTAAGAAAGCTATAATGCATCAATATGCAAAACTACCGGTACTATAATATTAAGTTAGTCTAGATGCTTGTTTTGGTAGATAGGTCTGGGCTCTCTATTCGCTGAAAATTTTGCTAGGGGACATGAACCAGTGGCCCCTGTTCCAACCAGGGGACGCCCGATTTTGTCAGAGGCAATTTGCCAAGAGAAAAATGGTAAAAATCGTGTCAGAAACACTGCCAAAACACTTAATAGAGGGAAAATGTTATTTTGATGCAAACTTTGACAAAATGGCTTCAGTACGGAATTTTAGTGCAAAGTTTGATCAAATTTTATGTACTTTGGGTTTGGTGGTGTTTTTACGGAGTGGAAACAAAAAATGTGCCAAAAGGCAATGAACCGGAGCAGCCCGAAATTTTACCAGCGGGCACGAACCGGGGGCACTTGGAAATGCCAGCTCCCCAATTTGTAGAGCCCGCAGATACCATCGCTACTTTTTGTTATACAACATTAAGAAAGATTTTTCAAGGTTTGGGAGACGTTATTCGATTAATTATACTTCAAAATATCCACAGTGGAAAACTTTGGCCGCGCGGCTAGGTGTTGGATTGCTTTTATAGTTCGTGTGGGTCTTGGATTGCTTTTATAGTTCGATTTTGTATGTGTTTGATATCATATGCACTTAATTCTGATTGTCATAAAATACAGTAGTCGTGAAGTGTATGCTAACTGGTAGCGATCAAAAATACAAGTATCCATGAGCTGTTACTAAACGATGGAATAGTAAGTGAATGGTAGCCTCTCTTGTGCTTTTTCCATGTGGCTAGACAATCAGCGAGACGGGGACATTCTTTATGATATGTGACAAGAATTTATTTGTCGAACCCCAGCCTTGCCGGAGATATTGGGTGTTAGTAATGGTTTTAGCTTGCTAAGTATGTGGGTGTTCTGTAAGTACGCATGTATATCGATTTTTATTTGACCAGAGCGTGCAGTGTTCTTATATCGCCGCATATGTCACTGGTTTGCGAAGGTATTTTTAGTTTTTTGTTTGAAAGAAAATACCATATGTTTTTAGCATTGACTAACCGGAACCGAAATTTCGATTTGTTGTCGGAACCGGAACCTGGTCGTATCAATATTGTAAAATTAAAAGAATAGTATTAACGAGTTTTTTGCTTTTGGGGGATGATATATGGGCATATATGGCTATTTTAGCAGTTAAACAGATATTTTCGTTGTATTAATAGTTCGTTGGGTGTTTTTCTACTTATACTATAAATTCTAAATTAGGGCAACAAAATCTTGAAATTTTGGCATTTTTCAGTAATTAGTTGTACGCTGATGGCTAATTGAGGCTATAGATTTTCCTATACGAGTTGGGTAGCTGGATGCGATTAATACAACAACTGTTCTTACGTCGAAATCAGCCAATTCGGCAGCCACCAGGGTTGTACATCGTAAAAATTGTTTTAAACAAGACGAGTGGAAAAATCATGCCTTAATAACCAGGGTAAAACCATTATAGTCTTACTAGAGTGCAGCTGCTTTTGGCACGTTTCGCTGAATATACCTGGGGCGAATCACCCCCCCCCCCCAATTTGAAGAAGGCAGTTTGAAAAATCTTTAATTCGAGAAAAATTTTCGCTTTCAACTAAGTTTTTGTCCCATCGACAAATTATATTGTTGATTCATGGTGGGGCTTAAACTTATGGCTTGTCTGATGGCCAAGATTGCGGATTCTGTGTGTTCATTATGGAATTTAGAGTGACGGATACATGGACATATATTGAGCCTTAACTTAAAAAATGTACCAATATTAACCATGTTGTTTGAATCGATGATGAGATGTAAAATTTTTTGTATTTAAGGACAGAGTGGTACCGCATAGGGGATGACGTGTTTTACAAAATGGGTCCAATAAAACCCATATAGAGGGAGGTTGTTTAGATATTTCCGTCTGTGTGTATTTTCGGGCCCGTTGGAACCCCATTTTGGCCCAACCCTGGAGCGTAGATAATGACCTCATGGCAAATAGTCACACTATGCGCAGTTATATAAAGGGTATATTGCTCTACAATGAGACTAGTTGTGGTTTCTTCGGGAAAAACCACGATCACCAGGTTCGACGTTTTTCCGAAAACACACTATGTAGTGATGCAGCTCTAATGAAGCCTTAGAAATAGGTATTTGCACATGATTTTTCAAATATAATTACCCAGTAAGTAGCCTTACATAGTTGATTATAAAATGGTATAAATAGATACGTAGGATTCGAATGGAGCCTCATTAAACCGGATCCAGTCACTGGTTCCTGAGATATAAAAAACCGGTGATTTCAAGAATTACTCATTAAATTTCGATTTTTTTATCTTTTTCCATCCACTGCTAAATTGTCAAAAATACTATTTGATGGTGTTAAATTTGGTACCAATAGACGCCTCTGGGCTATAGGTGTGGAATTTTGCCGTTTCCGATATTCGAAGTTGGAGCCCAGACATCGCCAAAAAATGGTCAAATTTGGCTCATTTGCGGGGAGGAGATCGGTATTTAGGATTTTTCAAGGCTCACCAATGTTTTTTAAAATTATTTTTCACTAAACTAAAACCTTACCTACCAAGTAAATTATTTTTCATGCTTAATGGGTTAGTGGAGCAAATTAAATTAACTTTTATTCTAAAAATGAAAAGGGCGAACTATTGCCCATCGCGTTTTTGGAACTTTGGTTCGATTTTGGTCATTTTTCACGATTTATGGTTTTGAATGAATATGTCACCCGGAAATATTAAACAATTCGATAGGAGACCTTTTTGTTTTTGTCCGAAGACAGTGTTAAGAAACTTAATAGAGATATTGTAAAAATAGTATCTTGTACAATTTGGACAATCCCCTAAAAATTCAGACACTAAAAAGTCCGACAGTAATAGCTAGGTTTTTATATGTATTATTTTGGTTGGATTTATGTATTCTGAATTGTTTTTGGTCCAAACTAGCTAGTTGGCGACATTAAGCTACTTTTAGCCACATCACGCATCCCTGGCGTCCATTTGAGATTAGATGGCTGCCTGGTACCTCCGCGACCCCTCAGATACCGGAAATACTTCACATTTCTAAGTTTTGGTTAATTTTAGGTATTTAGGCCCGTTTTCTGGACCAAACTTGCTAGATGGCGACGTTTGAGTTACTTTTAACGGTATCCTGCCTCTTCGGCGTCCAGTTGGGGTTCGTTATCTTTTTTCACCCCCTCGGTACTTTAGGGATTATCAGAAATACCTCAAATTACATGTGCTATATATTAATTACCTTATTCTAGCCTCTCTACACGACCAAAATTTGACTTCTAGATATACATGGGGAAATTTTTCCCCTGGTTACCTGGGGGAAACTGTATATACCGCTCTAGGTCAACTGGGGAACTTATAATTGCACTTCTTCGTGGTTTTATGCATCATTTTTTGTTACATTTATTTACCTGGTGAAAATGCGTATTTCTTCAGGCCATGCTTTTACTTAGGATTTTGTCATGAATAGTCGAAATATAAGCAGTAGTAATGAATTTTAATATAACCTTTTTTATTAGGATGACCATTTTTGGTGTTATCATCTCAGAATAGCTGCGGAGGTGGGGATGCTGTGGGTTGACCTAGGGGAAGCCAAGATTTACCTGGGGGAACCTGCGAAATCCTGGGGATCGAAATTCCTGACCCCTCTGGGGTTTTGAGAGGCCAGTTATATAATACATATGCATTACAATATACCATTACTTCTTTTTTGTTTTTGGACTAAGGCTCCAGTTGTGTAGTTATGGGGTTCAAGGTATGGCACCCTCGTGGTTCTTCGACCCAAAATTCGGAAATTTGTTCTGACGTCCTAGGCGGATGAAAAGTTTCACTTGGGGGTTTTCGGGTATGGGAAACTCATTGTCGGTGTTGGTTTTGCTCTGCGACTCATGTTTCCATGGAGACGGGGGTATGGCGCCCATGGGTCGCCGTCAAAGTCAAAATTAGGGTTTTCTGCCCCATTTTAGTACATTCACGGAAGCAAGGTTATTTTTATCTTAACTAGCTTTTTTCTGTGGTTGGTTGTATTCCATTGTAAAATGATAAATGCCGATGCCTCTTTTTTGTTTTTTGATTAATTCTCCGGTTCTAAATTTATGGGGTTTGAGGTATGGCACCCTCGTGATTCCTCGACCCAAAATTCCTATTTTTATTGTGACTTCCTGGGAGGCTGATAGCTTGCACTTGGGGGTTTTCGAGCATTGGAAATTTATTGCCGGTGTTAGCTTTGCATGCTACAGTACACCCTGCAATCTCGATATAGATACTTGTAATAAAATCTTAATCCATTATTGCTGTATTTACAAATTTCTTAAAAACGTATTTCAGACAAGATGTTCGATTTCATTAACTACAACGGTTTGGCGTCAGAAACTAGCAGTGTCAATTGCTTGGTTATGTGTCTTTTGGATTCCTATGAAGTCAATCAATTTGCAGCATTGTCCATTTTGAGGACAATTCCTAAGCAGATTTTAGTGTCAGTGTTATCTCCACGTATTACCGAATTAGAGGAGATTGCGCTTCGTTTAATACGTTCGAATAAACCTCAAAATACAGATGCTGGCAGCGTCCTGATCATATTCTTAACCGATATTGACATTCTCAGGCTAAACGAAACATACTGCTACCATTCATGCTCCGCCGAAAATTCTACCAATCGTTATTATGTAATACCTGATGACAATAATGCAACTATTAGTCAAGTTTTGCAATCATCAGTTTCTGGTACATACTCAAAACATTTGTATAACGTATACTATTCTAGATGTGACCTCCTTATAACAGCGCTTAAACAACACTATTCTGTTGCTGAACATAGCCTACTCGATGCCTGTAATTTCGCACCCATGTTTGGAATTTTACGTTCAATATATCATCTGTTGAATCAGGTCTGTATTACAAGTAGCCAATTATTATTTTGCAATGATTTTAGCTTTGAAGCATGGAAATGTCTCTTGTCAGATCGATTGATTGCTTTATGTATTCGAATTTCTTCTACAGTCTCAACTGTTGTTAACAGCATTTCTCCTGAGGGGCATTTGCCTTGTTTGGATCATCTAGATTTCGACACATCGAGTCACGATGCGGTGATTGAAAGCTTAGTTTTCGAGGACAGGCCCATAGCTGCTTTAAACGAAAAACGTCATAATCTGCTTTCTCAAGCGTTGTTAGTTTGCTGCTGGCGTTCTCAGCGGGGTGTGTCGCAAATCTTTGGGCTATTGGCAGAAAAAATTCATGCTAAGTGTGAACCGTTTCTAAGCAGTTTGTCCGCGCATAACATACATATAATATCGGACTATTTTATGGCTCTTTTGTCCAACTGTAAGCATCGCGGTGCATTCGAAACGGCCTGCTCAGAATTTACCAAACTTACTAGGATGTTATGGCATAGCGATAAGGCACAATTTCGTGAGCTTCCGACTATTTGGTCCGAGGATTTTTTGAAAACAGTTGAGTCGCCGTTTGAGTCGGCTGGACACCAACTTTGTGCTACACGCCGTAGTGCTGGAATTCCATTTCTTATGGCTGCGATTGTGGCAACACAACCTCTGTCTGAGTCGTTTTCACTACTGGCTAATGTTGGAACACGGCTAATCGATATTGCGTCGACAAGTCTCAACAATGAATCAAAGGTTTGTTTTATGCGTTTGAAATACAAGTAATTTTTGTTTTACGCGTTTGAAATAAAAGTAATTAACTACGCTAGTTACAGTATTTGCCAGAAGTAAATGTCGGCCTTAAACCGACAGAATAATCAATAGCGCTTCGAGCGATGATCGAGCGAGCAGTGGTCATTTCTTGCGAGTGCTATAGAAATATGTGATTGTTGCCCGGTCATAAGCTAGGCTTCGAAAGTTTATATTATTTTGGTTTTGCTCGCTCGATGTGCTAATGCGTATTTGGGGGTAGCTTAGTTTTTTTACAAGTTGATTCAATTTCCAATTGCGCGCGCTCTCTACGAAGCAAAATATCATTAATTCACGCTGTTGCTAGCTGTATTTTATGGCTTCTTCTTCATCAACATTAGTAGAATATTAAAAAGCACGTGCTGCATATAAAAATATACTGCTTGCTGAACAGAACTGTGTTTTATTGGTCTGAAATTTTTTTGGCAGAATATAGTTCATAAGTATAACTTGTGTTGCGCAGTAAGAAATCTAATTCATCGGTCAACCTATTGTTCGGTCGAACCAAACCTATCTCACCAATTCAGTTCCCCTCATGTTTTGATATTCCTACTGTCGCAAGCCTAATATTACCAGCAGGTCAACCACGAGCGGTATATACTTGATAGGTTACGCATTACAGTGCATCAACTTGCTTACTTGGCATTGTAGCGTAGCCGTGGTTATTTTTTGCTGTATGTACATGATCGCTTTATGATGATGTTTGTATGCTTTCCCTAACCGGGGTGTCATGACAAGTCCCGCAAACAGGTAGTGTTACAGATGCTGTTTGAGTATACAAAAATAACCTATAGGTCACATGAAATAGGCGTCCGGCACATATATGCACTAGTTCCGCATTCCCACGGGGGGGAGAGGAATAGCGGGTACCAGGCCTCCTCAGGACGATATCAACCGGTCTGCCAGGGGGATAAATTTTCGAAATTTGGTACTCAAAATTTTTCTTCAATTTGCCCCCAATTTTTTCCTATTTTTGACGACATTTTTCGCTTGCATTCGGTGGGGGAATGCGGTGTGAAGCCTCAAGTGTAGGGCGGGGGTGTGAGCCTAAGGAGGTAATCCCCTCTACGCCCTATGAGCATGTATGGTCCAGTAGTTCTTAATGTCTCCCGGAACAGACAGTACCTATGACAAAATTACACTTAAACTCACGTATTGTTTGTACAGTCCATCCTTATCAGGCGGATATTACGGGTTTGCTGCGTCGACAGTCCTTATGTAAGTTTAATTGAATCATCCGAATCAGCTGGTTCACTGCTTCTACATCTACCGAAATGTCGTTGTAATATTTCAAAGAAACGCAAACTATAATGTTAAAGCTTAATCTCTCGAACATAAGACTTGATTAAAACACATTATACAAGTTACGTACACAATGTCACGCGATGCGTCCGTTCTACCAAATACCGTAACAGCACTGAGCGCAGCTTAGCATTCGGAACCGCGCCTGGGTGACACTACAGAAATAAAAATTTTGAAGTGAAGACGTCTTGCATGCATGTATTTTACTTTCTGATATAGGCTTGTTGGCGTATTCTAACAATTTAAATACAGTGGGTTATGTACCAATCTGGATTACCACTTTGTTTCACACAGCATCTTAATTGTGGTTAACAAATGTGTGTGTAGAAACGGTTTGCTGTGAAAACGTCGTTACCAAAACTTGGAGTAGTTTAGACCATCTAAGAATAGCTACATATACATATGTAACTGCACAATCTACGCTAAACAGTTTATATCTGATACCATCACATTTTGATTGATTTGATAATTTTGACCGAGAATAATAAATGCTCAATGCCGCAACATCGTATTGAATTACAGAGCCTATCAGATCACTGAGTCTGCTTGATTTGTGAGTTGATACAGTAGTAGTCGTCGTAATTTATTATCTTATTATAACAGATTATGACTTGGCGCCAAAGATGATATGGAGCGTTTAGAGTTGGGTGGCGGGTTTTATTCTTGTATTTAGTATATAGTGACCTACATTAGACCAAATTGTGCATCATGTGTACACATATGCTAAATGTTGATGTATGTACATATATCAGAAGAAGTCAAAAGAATTCGTCGGAATTGGCTGTAAGTTTGTACAGTTACAATCAGAACTTATAAAATCGAACGCAGACGAAATCGAACGAAAACGTAATCGATCGATCTTCGTTTAAACGAAATGCGTTAAATTAAACGCAAACTAACATTTTTTATTAAAATATTTTTTATTTCAACACAATCGAAATTCGTTAAATTAAACGCGAACTAACGTTTTTTATTAAATTATTTTTTTTGTTTTTACGCAGTCGAAATTCGTTAAATTAATCGACTTTCGTTTAAACGATCGATTTTCTTTTAAAAGCAAACGATCGAAATCGCACGAAACTTCGATCGATTTTTGAGCACTTAATTCTGATTGTAACTGTAGGTTAAAGAGAACTGTAGACGGCTTAGGCTTATCTGTCTCTAGAGTCCAAGATCAGTGCAGTTACACATCTCAAATGTGGTTTCACGTAATCACTTGTTTGCTTTTCCGGTCAGGATAGGTAAGGCTGAATTACCGTAATGTGGGCTATAACAAACATTTATCCTGAACAATACTATCTCATCATATGACATCGGTAATTTTCAGCAGATACCGGTAACCTTTATAGATGAAATAGGTTTTTATCCTGTCAAAAAGCTGACTGTGTGATACCTGGCTAGTCCAAACCTTGGAAATTATATCCGTGGGCCTGAGACCCCCGACTCACCTGCCGGGGGTGCAGGGTTTTGCCGGGGGGGCAATTTTATTGCCAGATTTTGTCCCGTTTTGACGTTTATTTTTCTCAGTAGGGGTCTTTGAGCCGGGGGTACCCGAATTTTTGCCGGGGGTACCTCCGTTTTGCCAGGGGGCAGCCGAAAATGCCGGCCCCCGTCCCCCACTTTGGACTAGCCAGGATACGCACGATTTTGCAGTTTTTGATTTTCATAGTTTTTGCGTGATCGCGACCTTATGCAGCGTTTAGGGTTTGACATGTTCCATGTACACAAACATGCTATATGCATTTTATAGTAACAATTGTCTAAAATTTTCTATCGTTTATGGCTCGGTCAGGTCTACAACACGTTACTAGTGTAACAGATCCATACGGATCGTTACGAGGTGGATTAATCCTGACCACAGACTAATGGCAAACTTTTACCGAAAACCCTTAATCCTGGCCACACTATAATGGCCAACATTTACAATAATCCTGGCCACACTCCAATGACCAACATTTACAAATTCCCCAATAATCCTGGCCTTACTCCAATGGCCAACATTTAGAGATTTCGTAATAATCTTGTCCACAGTGTAATGGCCAACATTTTTTTCGAACACCAATAATCTTGTCCACAGTGTAATGGCCAACATTTTTTCGAACACCAATAATCTTGTCCACAGTGTAATGACCAACATTTTTTCGAACACCAATAATCTTGTCCACAGTGTAATGACCAACATTTTTTCGAACACCAATAATCTTGTCCACAGTGTAATGGCCAACATTTTTTCGCACACCAATAATCTTGTCCACAGTATAATCCACGGAACCACGGACTTATGGGCAAATAAGTATGTGAATAAGCAACGACCACACAATTAAATAACTTAACGAATGTTGAACCTAAGTATATGTATAGGCTACCGTTGTGATCCCTAGGTCCGATGCTTTAATATAAGCTCGGACCGGTCCCGCTGCGCCTACTTTTAGGTACCCCTCCCATGGAAAACACGAAATAACGCCATGTCCGGCGTATAACCCCGCATTGGATTCCCCTTGTCGAGACTAACCCAAATATATATAAAACACCCCAGAAAAGTGTACCCTGAAGTTGCGGGAGCCGTTTCAAACACCGTACCCTGGGAAAAATTTGACATGGACCCTCCCCCAAGAGCTCATTTTCCCCCCTACCGACCGAATACGGTCCTGTTACATATTAAAATGCTCGGACGGACATACTGAGTCCGAATCCGAGTCTTATTTGGCACTCTGGCCATTACCGGGATATGGCACCCCCTTCCCTTTTTCGTCCCTTTCTTTTCTTTCCTTTTGTTTACATAAGCCTCGTCTTTTTCTACGGACGCTAATTCCCCAACAAGTAAGCATGCTCGTTTATAGCTTCTGATATTAACTCGGCGTTTACATTAAAATAATATTAAATTTCGTTCTTGTTGCTACTTCTTTGCAGGCCGTCGAGCAAGCACTGTAAATAAGCACATATAAATCCAATCGTTAGTTCGATGTTAATTTTATATAAAATTTATAAAGTTGGACTCGGTAGTTGACAGTGCTATTAAGGCACGTTTTGATGAGCCGCTGAGTAAATAAGCGAACAATGTATAAAGTTCTGTATTAAAGGGTTTATTATCAGTATAAAGTTATATAAATTTTATATTAAGCTCGATGTTTGTACTGACCGGACTACTTGATATTAAGCCGCTGGACGAAATACTACTAATATTGCTTTGCAGTTTGTTGCATACCCGTTTGAATGTCAGATTACGTATTTGCTTCTTTTAAACCAGCGTAGTTTAATACAGTATTATTAGCACTTTCTAGAAACTTTGTACTAGGTTTGAAGAAATTTTATATAAAGTTAATATAGACAAAGTCGTCAATTATATTTATTATATTAATTTTATATTAAATTTGGACATTAAATTTGTCCAAAAATGATCGGAATTCCTTCCGATAACAAGTTGACTTTTAAGCTCAGGAAATGGGGGCAAGTCGCCCCAAAAGTGCTGGATAAGCACTTTAACGGAAAAATATTTGAAAATTCAAAATTTAGTATAAAAGCAGAGTTGCAACCACTCTGCAGAGTTTAGTTCGACTTCGACAGCGCGGAGTTCGGTCGTTTTGCAGACCGGCTCTGTCGCTTATTTTAGTGTTATGACTTTACCTTCGTGTGTTTTCTTCTTACGGTTTATTGCTTTTGCGACTGGATTGGACGCGCGATGGACGCCGAGTCAAAGGATCGCCCTACGTAAGTGTGGACAGGGAGGTTTAGGTTAAGCTTCGAATATAGTCAACGTAGGATAGAGTTAGTTAAGGTAGGCCCGAGTAGTTTGTATCGATCAACCGTAAGCAAAAATCTCCATGGACTCCCTGTCCATACGTCGGTTTGGATGATAGCCCCGTCCTTCCTAGCTTGTTCTGCAGGCACTTGGCAATGACTAGCCTCTCATACAAATCAATTTGGCAGCCGAAGTCGTACTGAACGTCCCTCGGTCATCGAGTTAGGACACAAATAGAGCGTGACACTCGCGCTTAGACTCATTTTACATGCTTCCGTGAGTCGAGTTAGGATTGGAAAATAGGGTCTTTGAGCCGACCCAGGCTAAACAAACCCCGTTTTGATTGGAAATTATCATTAAAACTCCGAATCATCTATGGTCACACAAGTTTCGCTTAGTATTTATCAAAGTTTGTGCTCAAGGTTTTCCACGCTTTACGATTTCTTTGGACGAAAGTCCGTCTATTCATTTTGCTGTTTTAGTTAGGAATATTGTCAGACCAAGTTTTCCTAGGAACCCAGTCAAAATTTCGCAAATAATGCAGTAGTGCTGTAGGCTTCATCCGCACGTGATAAAATTTTGTATCGAACCCCAAACAGACATACTGTCATAACCCCGTGAGTGAGACAGCTCACCTAGGTAGAAAATTTGATATATCTCGAGAACTACCCCAGGGATTTGATTAAAATTTTATACAGATCTCGAGAAGGATCCGAACCATTTATTCGATACGTAAAATTCTCAAATATCGCGTCGGAAACTTAAACCCGACGACCCTGAAGGGGTTCGCCCCCACCAAAACATGAAAATTAAAGTATCTTAGGATCTACTCCAGGAATTTAGCTGTAACCTTGGCAGTTTCTTGATAATAATGTCTGTTAACGAAGGTACTTACAAAACTTGTCGATTTTACTTCGGAACCCTAAACCCGACGACCCTGAAGGGGTCGCGCCCACCTAAAAAATTGAAATGTTTATAAGTTAAAGTTCCTTACAGGAATTTCAATGATTTTTACTGTATAAATAGAGGTCCGTTAGGCCTTCCATTTGAGCTATTAAGCCCGGCAAAGCCGTGGCTCATTCAAAAATTATGAAAATTATGGACCCGAGCAGAGCAAAATCCGCCCAGGGTCGACACAACTTTCGCAGAATTCCCTGCCTTATGCAGTTGTATATACAGCTTTATAAGCCGGGGTTAGTCTTGCTTTTGCACATATTTCTGTAGGTTTTCAGCTTTAGAGCAGCACGAAAGCCGTCGGAGACTTGAATCTCCGATATACGGTCGCTGCAATGAAAATATCAAATTTACCAGAGTTTGTAAATTTGACTGTAGTGGCAAACTTTTAGGATAGCAAAATTGACGATGTCGCTGGACGCGATATCGGGTCCATCGGGCCTCGGCCCGACCGACCTATTTAGTGAGGACCGTTGACCCGGTCCTAGAAAATCGATATATAAGGTCAAGCCCAGCCGCCGTGCAAAATCTCGTAGAGACAGGCTGGCAAATAAACGAGGTATCGAAAATTATGGATTTCCCCCAGCCCCATAGAACTAAAATTGAAACCTCGGTCGAAAACTAGGTACCCGAGCAATTTAAAGACATGAACCGAGTGTAAAACCATTAGTAAAATTGTTGCGGTTGTCCCGACAACCGGGGCCTCCGCTTACTGACTTGCTCTGTCGAGTAGAAATCGCCCGAAATACTAGTTTAATTTTAGTACCAATTAGCGTATCGTTTCATGTCTTAGGACGAACCAACAAGACAAGTCTATAAAATTAGGCGCTAAACCCAACCGCATATTACTCGATTCTTATGCATAACCCGCATAGTAAATTTAGACTATAATTTTGTATTAGGAAAAGCGTGAAAATTCGGTCCCAACCTTAATCTACCGGGACCCACGTGTGATTTATGGGATAAGTCTACTCTATCATTTTAGCACCGTTATAGCTTATATTTGTGGACACGAAAAGTCTGTTTTTGGCAGTTCTTTAGATCATGGATTAGCCGCAATCTAAATGCTTCTGAGGTAATAAGGAATTAGAACCGAAAATTCGTCAGTTATGTCCATACAACCCGCCGAAACTTTCATTTTCTATTACTCGAGAAATACTTTGATTTTATAGGAAACTAGAACCAAAATTAACCAGTATGTTTATACATACTACGATTGAAAATTTCATGGTCACTGCAAGTAGGTATGTATGTGAGAAGGAAAATTTCGGATATTGCACCGTTGTCGCATGCTAGGAAAATTCACGAGTCGTACCAATGATTGCCTCCTATTGTCAGTATATATACATATATTCATATGTACCATTTCTCGCTTGTATTGATACTATACCGTGTACTAAACCAATCGCTACAAATGCTTACTTATCATGTACCATAGTCTCGTGATTAGGATGAGTAAGATGAAGTCCCGCGAAATTCCCATTGTACGCTTTGTCCCGTATGCCTTGTTTCGTTTCCGCCTTTCGCATACCTGAACCTGTTGTTTGTCGGAGTGCCCTCCCTGAATATTAGCAATCGTAGTTCCGAGCAAGTGGTTAGTTCAATGGCGCCTCCCTTTTATCGCTATCTATCCGTATTACTTGCCGGTACTGGTTTTTAATTCGACCCACTGTTTTTCATGAGTAAGGTAAGCACAGCTGTCATTCGAAAAGCCTTCACAGTACACGCCGTGATTTGACTCAGCTGTGGGAGTTCAGTGAAAAAGGCGATGACTCCGCAACCCGTTCCGTTTGACGCCCTGCTCATTCTCTTAATAGCGTACCATATCAGTGACGTAGTACCTACTGTATTCGCCCGTACAATATGTGTCTGTCTATGCCCAATTATGTGACTCATCAATAAATGCTCAATTGAAACCCAAATTGTTCAAGTGTTTTGCTGACCTTTAGTAGCGATAGGTATTCAAAGGGGTTTGAAATCCGTCACCCCAATCGACAACCCACCTTCAGGTTTGACACGCGCATCGAAGAAGCAAACCTTAGCGTGACTCGCCGATTACAAATAAGGGTACTAATTGTGTTATAGTGTAAGTACGTCTCGTGCGACTCATAAGTAAAAGTTACCGCGAATTTTACAACTCACGCTGAGCACCCAGAATAGGAAATTACATTCTCTAATCCGACGCTAAACGTCTACGGATTTGTCGGACCCTAGTGGGGGCCACTGGCTAAATTAAATGAATTAACCATTCGAGAGAGTAGGAACCAATTTCGATCAAACCTAAAATACCCAAAACTTTACACTTCCCGGGTTAAGCGTGAATATGGAATAGCGCTCTGGGCTCTTTGGCCTGTGAGCCGGTGACGGAGCCAACCTCCGTGGGGACCTCAAAGGTAGTACCTCGTAGACTACGTGCGCAACCCGTCCGGCAGGATCAGCACACATCCTGTGAAGCGCTCCTGCGGCTTGCTAAGCTCCGTAATTTCTCGGGCCTGACCTGAATAAAAGAAAATTTACCCAATAGGTCCGCCCTTGAAGTCACGATAGCCGGGTTTGTATGGGCACTACGTTTGTTGAAGCGCGTAATGCAGCAGCGTCACGTCGATCTTTTACACTAGCATTGTTAAAGTGTTTTGTTGTTGCAGGAATGCTGCAATTAGAGTAGATTGTAATGAGCCTAACGATGATTAAAAGGAAGGCAAACATGTTAATTTGCAATAATTTGGTTAACCTGATAAATACTGATATTCTTGTTTTAGATTCATGCACGGAATATACTTCGTATTTTGTTTCGCGACGCTAAACTAGGCGAAGCTGTGTCTCCGTTTGTCTCTGCTGCAATGCGCATTGCCATAGTCGGTTACAGCGACAATGATTGGGGGATCCACAATAGTAGCGCGTTGCTGTTCAGCGCATTAATCAATCGGATTTTTGGAATTGATCGTGCTGGTGAATTTGATAGCAGAAAGAATTGGTAAACATGTTTGTATCCTTGGTTGCTCGGTGTACGGTCTGATTTATAGCGCCAGCAACGATCATGGCGTCGGAGTAACGTAGTTGCTTAAAATAGAGTTGTATTACCAAGTTAGAGGAACACTACAGTATAGGGAAGGTAGGTAAAAAACAAAAATTGGTTCTTTCAAAATAATTGTCGGAAAATGGACTAATCTATAAATTTAATGTCTATTGTTAGAGGACGACGACGCACTTATATCCAGACGATCATGAAAACGACGTTCCTTTTCTTGAAGAGATTCCGCGCTGCTTGGTGCAGCAGCTTCCTGCATAGTCGTCCTTTTGACCCACATAGGGACCCAGGTTAATGCTCATTCCGCTTCATAATCATCAGCAAGTTCGGGATACCCAGGCATCGGATTAAAATATGGCTTATTTGGAACTACAAGTCGTTGCTGATCGTTATCGAAGAGGCACCTCGATGTAGCAGCTCGGGCGCTTTGGTTAAGTTGGGCTGGTGAGCACTGTGCCTGAGATTTCGCTGGGCCCTTACGCTTCGCTAGAGACCTCTGAGTTGACTTGTCATAAACTTCATCAGTAAGCTCTGGTTTGTCAGTCGCCACCCATTGATCTTAACGCTTGAGTAGATGAAAATTGAGGTTGTCTCGTTTAAATTTGTGTCTGCAGACTGGATATACCCCCGTGGCGGTAAAGCCTGCTTTAACCAATTGAGGAGTAAAGTGTTTTTCCCAACACTCGTTCAGATACTCGCAAAACACCTTCTTATCTGTAATGGTGGCACTGCGGTTTGCTTGTTTTTGAGCTGCCGTCAGCTTTTGATTCCACCAAAGCTTAAGCCTCGCAAAACCGGCCTTGTCCAGTGGCTGCAGGACAGATGTGGTATGTGGAGGTAATTTGAGTATCGTCACATTTTCGGCATAGCTTTTTCGATTACGGCCACGAAGAAGTGCGCTAAAAGGCCATCTAGTATAACTATTAGTTGCCGCTCTTTCACACACGCGCAAAACGTATCAAACCGGCGAATAAAGTATTTTCTGTCCAGCCATGTGGTGATATTCGAATTTGAAACCCTCCATAAAATCACCGTCAGTCTATATGTTTGGAAGGCTGGTCAGCTTGAAAATAACCATCGGTGCTATTGCCTTGCCTTTGGAACAACATCATGCCAGAATGCTCGTTCAAGAACGTCCTTCGCTGTAGCGAAGACCGGCGGATTCCTTCTCTACACTGCCAACCACCATTTCCACCTTTGAATCAGTGTAGAAGGCGGTTTCGTCCAGGTTCCACATCCGGATCTAAAAATAAGCATCGCTCGAACATGTGACACAAATTTTCGCAAGCTATTCTTTCAATATGTCGTAAAAACCATATAGTGTGAATGGATTAGTGGTTGCAACTCGCCGCTCGTATGATGTCATCGTTGTGTGTCGAACAGAGAGTTTGTTCCTTTTAACGAATTCTTTAACCCAGAAATCAGATGGTGGCCTTTCGTACCATCTCACCAAGGTGGGATCAGTCGGGTCGAAATGTATTTGACAGGAAGCTCCTGCATGGTTTTTCCATGACCCAACCGAGCCAGCACCTTGATGACGGCGACCAGTTGGGCCTCCAGTTCCACGCTTAGGCTGTAGTTGCGACGTTGGGTGGTACCGATACTTTTACCTTCGCAAATTGCTTTTTCGGACCGTAGTTTGGTACGTGATATATTAAAGTGGGCTTCCCATGCCCTTTCGGTTTTAAAATCGCCAGCAATATATCTATCCACTGCCAGATCAAATGTTTCTTGGCTATAGTGTTTCCATTTTTGTACAGTTATAGTATTTATATGATCTTTAGCTTTTTACGGCCAGCCATCGTCTCAAATATTAGTACGATGTCACGGTTTATTATTATCCTGAAAATAGCATACCAAAATATAGCTGGTTGGCAAAAAACAGGTGGGAAAATAAAAACCAGACCGACCTTGGTTTTTCCCATCCGATCGCAGATTTGGGTTGGTAAAAGAAGAACCACCGCGATATTGTATTTATAGCATGTCTGTAAGTCTAATTTAGCATTATCGCGAGAAAATATAAATATTTTTAGCCCATACGCAAATTTTTGTCCAAAATAATCTCTGGGGGCAGACGATACGAATAGTTAGAAAAGAATCGATCATATTTTTGCTGTTTTTCGGAGAGAGTGGGATCATGAGCGCGCCGTTAGTGAGATAGAGAGCTGCGTTAGTGATCAACCCTATCCAGGCAAGGAAAGATAACTGCGCTTTATAATGATACAAGTTCAGTTTTTATCGGCTTTGTTTGAGCTAAGATATCCGCTGCTTTTTATTCTCTACTGTTTGGCTTGGGTTATTTACCTACCTTGCCTATATATGTGTTTACGATCAGAGATGAAATTATATCAACTAAAGTTAGCAGTGTGTTAAGTTGACCGTCTTCACAAGCATACTTTCAAATGGGTCAGTTGCGATGCTTGCAAGTGGGAAACGTAAATGGATGGGTTAATCTTTTTCATTGCTTAAACCTAAGCTGTTCCTAACCATAAATTCCGCCACCATTATCTACTTCTTAATAAAGTAAAGATTAGTTCATTGTTGTTTGTTTGAGCGAGACTTGATTCTTCCGATCTGAAGCTTAGATTATTTCATGGTTCAAGTTCTTCTTGGACACACTGAGGACAAAGGTTGTTACTAAAATATCGTTTTTACACTGTTTGGGCGAGACCAGATTCTTCGGATCCTGAAGCTTAACGGATTTTATGGTTCAGGTGCGTGGACACACTAAGGACAAAGGTTAGTACTAAGATGTTATTTTTACGTTACCTCCATTTTCTAATTTGGGTATTGCCATAAGCATTGTAAAGTGGTCGCGATGTATAAGTGTCGAGGTCTACGGAGTAATATTGCTGCGAACGAGAAACGTTCTTGCTGATAAAAATGATTCTCGAGGTCACCCCCACGTTCTTTGAAACGTTAAATATGAATGGAATATTATGCAGCCTAGTAGTCAGCATTGATACGATATAAAAAATTATTTATAATATAATTTTCCATAGCAAAGTTCCAATAATTATAACTATATATTACACATTATTGTGTTGATTTTAGTTTGTCAAGCGGCGAATTTTTCACCCGTTTTCCTTCATTGAAGCAGTTTCTACTGGACAAACTCTTTACGTTATCTCCCGCCAATCATAAATCGTTTCAAAGACCACAAATACATCCAGTTCTTATTGTATTATCAAGGTATTTCCTCTCAAAACTTTTCTAGCTCCATAATAGTACTATTTTATGAGGTACAGTACTCGCAAGAAATGAGTGTCACCTTTCGAACGAGCGAACATGGAACAGAAATCGAGCAAGCTATATTTATACTCGATCATGTTTGGAACAAACTTCGCACAGCTCTCGAACAAATTAAAAAATCGCGCCAAAATTTCGAACACGTCTCGAACAAAATTTTGAAGTTATTGAACGAACTTCGAGCGAATATCGAACGAACAGCACTTATTTTGGCGAGTACTGTACATGCATGTTTCATTGAGTTCATACTAATAATGTATAAAACTTATGGCCAATGTCAGCTTTAGGGGCCGGACGTTATAACGTTAGAAAAAAGAACAGCTTAGAGAGGGGGTTTGGGGGAGGCAGCCCCCCGACTTAGGCTTAGGCTTAGTACATGGCTAATATAGGGACCTTAGCTTAGGCTAAGACTAAGGCTTAGGCTTAGTATATCGACAACGGCATGGCATTCATTTCACCTCCGCCCCTAAAGGTTACATTGGACAAACTTATTGTCCTTGAAACAGTCGTAGTTACATTACGCGTCAGAAAAGGTATATATAGCTTTTAAAAGGCGTTATTGATTCAAATTTATGTTGAAGTTATGTTTTGCTTAATCATTCAAAGTTGATAATTTTATTAACGTTTCTAACCCTAAAGGTAACTTTTTTAGTTAATTATAGAATTATTATTCCACAGAGTCCCTGTCAGAATAATTACTGTAGGGTTTCTAACGAACAGACTTCGAAATAACATCGAACAGTTTCGAGATTAAAATATTTTCAAACGTATTCATAATGATCTCAAACACCGCTCGTTTTTATATGTTAACACTAGTAACAATTTTTAATTTTCAATTACACGCTGGAAGTGATGTCGAATCGTTTTTGAACAAACATCGAACAAGTCTTGAACGAACAACATGTTATTTGTGGTAGGGCTTTATATTGCATTGACAACGCAAGAAAATTTCTGCTGGTTTTGCAATAAACCTCTAACAAAAAGTCTGCCTTATATCTTTCCATAAATATATAACAGTATCACGAAAATGTTGCAAGTGTTTCAACGGAGCAGCAAAAAGTTGTCAGTATCTTCCTTATTTATTATGTTTTATCATTTTGCTTAGTGTATTAAAATAATCAGATACCGTGTTCACGTTGTTGTGGTTTTATTATTATTATCTGCAGAATCTGTTAAGTTTTTCAGTTGACGTAGTGGTTGATTATCCTGACGTTTTTGTTATAGGCTTTATTCACCATCGCACAATTCCTTGTCTACTTCGCTTGCTGAACTCGCTGACATGAGCGACTTTTTTGCGCCGATAAGAGATATTTGCTTTAAATCGCCCGCGTATCACATACGTTATTTAGC